>JABSTQ010009154.1:0-264128 GCA_013358835.2 Ixodes persulcatus
TTGAAAGTAGTAAAAAAATGCATGGTCGGCTTCGCAGGTGGGGAGATTACCTTGTCCAAATAAAGGCAATCGGTAAAAATATACAGAAATATTCATTGGGTATTCTTCGGGAGTGCGTTAGCGTTATTTTGGAAACGCCACACCCGTCCCCCTTCACTAACCCTTTCGCTTTTGTCTTTTAGCTTTCTCTTTTGCTTCCTCTATTTTTTTCTGCCTCTTTTTGGGCTCGTTACGGGGTCCGTGTTAGCGTTTCCCAAAGGAAGACGGGTTTGGCGTTTTCCAAGGGTCATGCTAACGGATTCCCCGAGATTCCACCCATGGATCTTCCTGTAATTTTTTAGGGCGCAGCTCTTAGCGCCCGTTTCCGGCTTGAGCGGCGCTTCCGTCGCCGTCGCCGTCGGCGTAACCGCACGTCGGATTATGAAACGTTTCCCATATTGACGTCACACGTGACGTCACGAGGGTTCTGAGTGACGGTCATGTGTACGTCATCCTCGTCACGTCACACGGCGCCTAAATCTGTCGGAAATTTTTCCGCTAGAGTGTGCGGGGAAATTTCCCCCCTAAATTTAGCGGGAAATTTCCCAGATAAATTTTGCGGGAAAACTTTTCGCTAAATTTAGCGGGGCAATTTCTCCGCAATCGTTTTAGCTAAATTTAGCGGGAAAATATCTACGCCATTTTTTTTTTTTTCGGTAAATTTAGCGTGGAAACTTTCCTGGCAAATTTAGCGGGGAAATTCTTCCGCAAACTTTAGCGGACAATTTTTTCCGCTAAATTTAGCGGGGACTTTTTCTCGCCAAATTTAGCGGAATTGTCCAACAATTTCCCGGTAAATTCACCTCCGCACCTTTCCCTCCCTCTGTACCCTTCCCCCCTCCTCCTCAAGAGCTGCGCTCTAATTCGGCATTCACTACTGTATCACTACAGCGTTGCGCACGTTAAAGACCCCAGTCTACCGGTTGTGCCGCACTGGCTAGATTGCTCATCTACAGCTGAGACACCAGACGCCCACTGAGGCAGACTAACTTCCGGATGTATGAAAATACACACAACAATTTACTTGCTTGAGAATAGACCGATCTCACCAGGAGTTGCGCGACGCCACCGCTGCCGCGGTGCATGCTGGTACCTGTAGTTCTCCCCAGTTTTCCGGCCGCATCAATGCGCATTGTACGCCTGCCGCGTTTGGAAATTTTCGGGTTAGCACGAGACGTTTAGCCGGGTGTTTACTCGTGGTTTTCAATGGGTGGCTTGACCCGTTGTATGCCACGGTGCTACAATAACAGCACCAGGCAAAAAGGCCTCGAATAGTATGTCTTCCCGAAAGAAAGCAGCACGGCAACGAAAGGTAAACAGAGCCGGACAGAGCGGCAGGAAAAATAGCGTTTTTCCATTTGTTTCGCGATTTGCTTCATAATTTATATCCACCTATTGCACGACAGCTAAAAAGTGTAAGATTACAGGGCACGAGACACACAGCGTGCCGAAGTGTTCCGTACGTTGGAATCTCTCTGAGCATTTTATCCGTAGCGGTCTATCCGTTGGTCTATCTCCACTAAGTCTGGTGAGGCCGTTTTTAATACAATTTTTCCTCAATGAATTTTGGTGGTTATAACTGTTAATGTGACGACATATTTTAAGCACAACTGTGCTTAAAAAGATCACGACATTCACTCAAAAAAGAGCAGCAATTCCTGATATGCATCACTTGAAATAAAACAACTTTTTTCGGAAGCGGTTTTCATTTCTTTTTCATACAAAACGTAAAAAAACACCACATAATGCAATTTAGAAGCGCAACACTTACCGGCAGAACTGTAACAAACCAGCCTAACCTATTTTGTGGTGGCCTATTAGGCTGGCGCTACTGATCCAGAAAAAAGCTTCAAACGTCGGGCGACTCTTAGCGTTCGGAGCTTGTGCAAAGAAAACGAAACTGAATAGAAACTGTACACGAAAAATCATCTCCACCCCAAGTTTTCAGGTATCTTGCATGGTTGCTTCTTTTTGAGAGATGACAATTGTTACGGCGCATCAGGCATGGCCTTTCTGTAGATCATATCTTCTCTGTGTGCAGGCTTCTCGCCGCAGTTCATCTGTACCCTGTCGCACAGGCTGTCAATCAGAATGAAACAACTTTTAGAAAACTATCGCTCACCGAGAAAGTCTATTTAGCTCCTCTTACTTCATTGTTGGTTAAACGTTATGCACAAGACTCAACACTACCAAGCTCAGTTTTTCACCAACACATTTGACGCTGTTCCATGGTGCTACACAAAGCCGATGGTCCCTCGAATTTTCTTGTTCTTTGCCATTCAACTAGATGTTCAGTTTCCAAGTCAATTGAGACATCCGAGCAGCCGGAAAGCTCGAGTAGTGGCGTCGTTTGTTTTTTTTTTTTCCTGCGGCCGCAGTGGGACCACTGCGTGAACGACAGTGTGTTCACGCGTTCACGAAGACGAAGAAGCAGACGACGCCGAAGCAGACGACAAAGCGATTCTAAAGCGATAAGACGACTGGAAGTACTTTTCTGCGCTTGCTGATCAATTAAGACATCACAACCAACACAATTTTATGAAGTACAGACATGCAGGAGAATCCAAGCTGATACCGGGGCGTTCCAAATGATAATCTACTATGTACGCGCAGCCCTATGTAGCCGGGAAGCCGGAAAGCGATGACTACAAGTCGCATGGCGTCGGCACCACTTCCGGAATGCGCGCGCCTGCGCAGTTCGCTTGGTGGCATCGGTCTATTGTAAACACCTTCCGATTTTGAACCCCTTCTTTTGTACTCTGCCTGTCAGCGGACGTCGACGCGCTTGGATACGGTCATCCATTGCCCTCGTGAGGCACGTAGCCAGGAGTTTGTTGGGGGGGGGGGGGGGGGGCAGGCCATATGGGCACCCCCCCCCCCCTCCCTGGATACGTGCATGCCAGTCGTGGAAGGAACCGCATATCCATATCACTCGTAGAGTAAACCGCGCCCATATTTTAACTACACACACAAATCACTGGTTAAGAACCGCTACTACGGAAACCCCGAGGAAAGAACAACCGTCGACAACAGAGCGGCAACTGAGCACGCCCGCATTCCTACCGCGCCGCGGCGCCACACTTCCTAGATAACAAAGCCGTAGTGCTAAATGAGATGACGTCATCAGAGAAGGCCAACGCTGGGCACAGATTGGACACGACGATTGCGTCAACGCTCGGCTGAAACTTGACTGGAAGCCGAACGTTGACGCACACTCGTTTCCAATCTGTTTCCAGCGTCGGCCTTCAGTGATTAAGCCATCTCATTCAGCACTACGGCTATGTTATCTAGGAGGTGTTGCGCAGCGCCTCCTCCTCTCTGGCTCCGCGCCAGCTGTGCGCGCGACTTTGTCGAAAACGAAAGGACTCGTTTGACGAAAGTCCCTCGATAAGAGCTTACTACAAGTAGCGGCATTCTTTGAAGCACCGACTGCGTGACGGTGCAGGTTTTAGGAAGCAAATGGCGGCGCACAGCAAAGGTTTGAACTGAATGCCGCCGTTCTGTCCCAGCGGAATGTGCTTAGTCATTCGTATTGGTTGTCGTTACTTATTGCGGTGACTGCAAAAGACCATCGTCTTCTTTTTCTGCAGAGCACGAGCTCGGACACGGGAGCTCGTGCATTCCGTTCTTCGGCGAGCTGGAATCTTGGCAGCTGGTCATGTCCCTCTGACCTGCTGTATTGGAATAAACCCTCAGTACACCCCTCGACACGGGCCTACTACACTGGCGACGAGGATGGGGTTAGGGAGTAGAGCAGCTTGAATATCTCGGGACCAATTGAAGCGATTATAAGTTTCTCTTGTCCGCGTCGGCAGTAATCTTAGCGACGTCGAGACAAGCTTGAAACCTTATCTGATGAAAGTTCCAGCTCTCCTTTTCGGCGGTGTAGTAGGCCCGAGTCGAGGGGTGCATTCCGTTCTTCGGCGAGCTGGAACCTTGGCAGGGTCATGTCCCTCTGACCTGCTGTATTGGAATAAACCCTCAGTACACCCCTCGACTCGGGCCTACTATACTTATAAAAGAAGTATCGAGGGACTTTAGTTTTGACAGAAACCCTGCGGTGTCTGTCAGTTTGTCAGCGCCGAGAAGAGAGGGAGAGGTTGACGCTTGCTCACGTCAGCACTTCGGACCAATGGGAGCGTCACACACGCGACAACTGAAAAACAAAAGACACCGCCGGGTTCTCGTCAAAACGAGCATTCTAATGCTAACGCATCAAAAGAAAAGTACCAGTTCTTGCCTACGGCTGACGTTAAGACAAAGTCACCGTCAGCTGGCCGATGGCTTTCCCGTCTACAATAATATTCGAGACATGAGGGATGAAAGGCAAAACTCTCTCGTACTGCCACACACACACACAAAAAAAAGTGCAGTCATTGAGCAGTAAAAGAACAATGCGCGCGCCCGTAGAACGTTTGATAGGTATATATCTTTCGGTAGCGTGCTAACTGTAAAGGCGTAGTCGTACCGCCCATACATCGTACATTCGCTGCAGACGTGATGCCTCAGATATGTTCGATTCATGTCTAACTACATACATATTATGCTTCGTACATGTCTGCAATGAGTTCTCATGACCAATCTGACAAGGCTGTCATACTGGGAAGAAACATGACTCATGCGGTGTCCGCAGACTGTCTTTCGTATGATGTCTTAGCAGTGGCACCGGTGCTTGAATGATCACGTGGGGTCTTCCGAAATGTCTTACCACAAAACTGAAGACAGGAATATGGGCGGCAGGAAAAAGGGATGGCGACTGCCTGACGACCAGTGGGAGTCTCTCCTTGAGAACGGTGTCCACAAAGTTGTTTGCCTCGTTGACCGTGGCCGCGTGCGCTAAGAACAATAAAAGTTGCAGAATATGTTAAACCCGCGGCTATGAGAGTCTTTCGCTTCAGGCTTTTGCGCAAGCTGGCACACCAAATGTTTAAATATGTCAGATGTGGAGAAAATAAATTTCTCGTTGTTGCTCTTAATTGTTCGAACCTGATGGGGGCGCGATTGAGATGGAACTTCTCGAAATAAAAGGACGGATCGCTTTCTGTAGCTTCGAGTTATAAAGTTCCGTGGTTGCCCAGAAAGGCACGTCATAAACTTTAATTTATGCT
The DNA here is from genome assembly GCA_013358835.2 of Ixodes persulcatus. Lineage (NCBI taxonomy): Eukaryota > Metazoa > Arthropoda > Arachnida > Ixodida > Ixodidae > Ixodes > Ixodes persulcatus. Next base: position 5,148 of record JABSTQ010009154.1, read on the forward strand.
TACAGCGGAAGTGACGTGCTTCTTCTAGTTCTCAGTTCCTCGATCGTTTTTATGACTCCTGAGTACGCTGAGTCTTTATAAAACGCTTGACACTCGGTGTGTGGATCGCCCGAGATTGGGTTAGCAAAATAGTCGTCATTTGTTTTTTAATATATGCGAAAGTTGAACAAAATTGGTGTTCTTACCATAGCCCAGCGCTCCAAGAAATAGGAACCCGCACCAAAGCATTTCCGGGCTTGGTGACCTGAGGAAAAAATGGTGTATTAAAAACATTCACACACCGATATCTTTCTACAATGTAACTATTCAAAATACACACGTAAACGTGGCACAGAGTTATGGGTTCCTAAAAGTATCGTCCCCTTTCTGTTTTACAACGAAGTCAGATAACATGCAAAGAAAGTTAAAATGTCTTAATCGAAGCAATTCATAAAAGCAAAGATGAGTACCTACTTTGAAGTGCAAAGACCGAGAAGATTTTCGAAAACCGGACGCTCACACACTCCTTGCTGCGCGGACGGAGAAATTGCGTGATAATCTTCAGCCGCAGCCCGAGATCTTCAAGTATCCCAGCTAGCAGTTGGTTTTTACTGGCTTGAGTTTCCCCTTTCTCAATAAAAAAAAAAATTAAGAACACTAAGAAGATGACCCCATTTCGTTTGTGGGGCAACGTCAGATTACTTATCTGATTCTGCGCGGGGTAGAACTTGAAATAAAAGCCCGGCGCTTTTGGAGGTCGCTTCTCTTGCGACTTGAACTGTAAAATGATTCTTGCAAACGGAGCAGTCTGTCATCAGATATCCAAGTTATATGGGTCACTGTGGCGGTTCGGCCTAAGGAATCCAGGTCAATGTTAGCTCAAATTTCCGACCACCAGTCGGAGTCTCGCGCGGCATCTGCGAAACCTTATTTCGAAATGAGAGATCCCGGATGAAGCCTCGTGTCCACCCTGATATTTGTAGCAATTGTCGCTCCCAGCTTAAGAAATACGAGGCAGGGTGGGTCTTGAGCCTCTTATTAATGCTCCGATGTGAATGAGATTGCCGCGTCGGTCGATGGTAATACCGAATAACTAATCTCAAATAAAAAAAATTGTGATCATTATAAGCCAGGCCCCGCGTTTTTTAAGGTAGCAGTGACTATCGCAACTGGTAGAGATCTCAGAATCAAAAGCTCCAACGTGTCTTTTTTTAATTTCATGTCGACTGAGAGCTTATTGAAAGCAGGACGTGTCCGATTACAATACCACTTTTTCCTTTGTGATTTGGTCTTAGGCGTTCCTTATGCCGCAATCTATTTGTGATTTTAAAGTGCATCGTTTCTTAACGATATTTTTCTTCCTCCAGGAAAAATTATAACCGATAACAATTTATTTACGAGAGAAGAGTTGTAGGACTATCTCAGGGTCAAAAATTTCCTCGTGTTTGGCGCTGGCGTTTTCACTATCGCCAGAGCTGCGAACACTGCATGACCAGCCTTTCCTGCGGGAGTTTTCAGACTTGTATCGTACTCATCACGAGTGATCACAATTCTTGTGATTGATTACTTTTTGAAAAATTTTGCAATCATTTGATTACATTTATTAGAATGTAATCACAAGAGTACCCCGATTACTTTGGGAGGTGCTCCCACCCTTTCCCTTGGCGCCCTCGGTATCTGCAAATTTTCTACCGAGAAATCCCTTAACCAAGTCTCACACAGGAGGATGGTTTACCAAAAGGTAAGCAACTAACATTAACGTCGAGAGAACGACCCAACGACCCCGGAGAGAACAGAGTTCTCTCCGGGGTCGTTTTCGCTCGCTGGATGCTTCTGAAGCCGGACGGACGAAGAAGCGTAAGAAACATGGTCACTGAAAGATATTTTCTTTTTATCCGCACACCCAGCTGCTCTGGAAGATACAGATCGCACACATAGAACGGGAAGCCGAGAGTGAGCGTCCGTTCGTGGCCGTTGCTGGTTGACGGACAAAGAAACCGTTTTTTTTTTTTTTTTTCAAAACAGACAGCAAAAAGACCCCCTCACATTCTCCCCACGAACACGATGTTAGGGACAGAGGGTGCGTAGGGACTTGTCCGGCTTCCCCTTCCCCTCGCGTCGGCTTCCAGTGAAGTTAGGTAAACGGGGAACGAGTCACTCATTTCCGGTAAAATTTCCTCCAAATCTAGGCAGTCTCCCATTCGCTTTGCTGCGTTGTCAAGACCTTGAATCGTTTCCTCCGTGAGGCTAGCGTAGGGGTCGCCGCTCGTGGATGCGGGTAAACTTCCATCGAAATCTGGTAACCGAGAGTAGGTTCTGGCAAATCTTCCAGCAAACACAGGTAAACTGCGCTGGTTTCGGATGAAAACGGGCGAAACTTGACCAGTTTTCACCGAATGTCACTGGAAGGTTTTGCCAAATTTTTCAATAGGGCGCTTTGTTGTTGTTGTTTTTTTTATTTTTTCACTTTATTTTCTGGACCACGGTCGCTCAATTCTGCTTCCCACTTCGCTGGGCACGGCCTGCTGAGTGTCTCTTTTGGTCGGAGGAAACGAAAGTTCCGAAAACGGCGGCAGTGAGTGGTATTGCGCCTGGTGGCCCTGACCAGCGGCCACGGTGGTGGCCGCTGGTCAGACAGTGATCTAACACCGTAGCATTGCGTGACAGCTGTGCCGCGTCTCCAGCGACGAACTCAAGAAGCTCAGCTGGATCACTGTTTCTGTGCACCTCCTGGTGAAGCTGCAGGCCGTAGCAAAGCGGCAGTCATCAAGCGACTGTGGCTGGATTCACCGTTAAGCGATTGACTCACTATCCTTTGTAGACATAACGTAAAAAATAACCTAATGTTAGTGTTTGCTTACCACAAAATTGAAATCTGGGACTCGGACAACTGGGAAGAGTGTGGGTGAATCTCTGATGAGGAGTGGTAACTTCTCGTTCAGGACGGTGTCCAAGAAGGTATTTGGGTCTTGGACAGTAGGAACTGGGGCTGAGAAAAAAGGAAAATCGGCAGAGACGTTTATTTCTTAAGTCATGTAATGCATGGAACACAGTACTTTAGGTATGGTTGCTGATGGAGTCATGTTAGCACACCGCAGCTCGGAACTCACAGGAGCAAAAACGCGCGCTACACAACACATGGATCCTGGGTTCGATCTAAAGTCTTCGAGGTTGGGTGGCGATTTCGGCGAGTCCGCCAGCGAGCCAATGGAACCTTCGGGGGACTTTTCGATTAAAGGGGCCGGAAATAAAGGTAGGGCTAGGATAAATTGTGATTTAAATAATCGGATATTGGTTAGTGTGCCAAAAGAAAACTAGTACAAGCGGATAGAAAACCAAACGCCTGTTTTTCGGTACCAAAAAATGAAAATATAGCGGACTATTTCTTACCTTCTTTCCTTCGAAAGCTTCCCGCCTTTTCACTGTGATGCATCCTTGGTGCCCAAACACGTAAGCCGATCCCAGCTCACGCGTTAGACACGTGCACTGCGTCACTCGGACGTAGGCGCTCGTGAACAATCAATTCGCCGACGAATATCTGGGCCCGTTTGCTCGAAAGCGCTAACCGCGGCTAAAGTTAGCCGCAGTACCTAGAAGAGGGATTTTAAAATCACGTGACTGGTTCGGTAAGAATGCGGGGAAACATGGCGGTGCCCCGGTGAGTGAGCGCCGCTCGCTTTGGAACTAATATGTCGTTGTAGCTGCAATATCGGGCGCGTTAGTCAGCAATGAATGGTGCAGGAGGCTTTCGCATTGCCTTACCTCTCTTAAATCGCAAAGCATGAGTAATGACCTCACCGCATTTTCTAGATAGTATTTCGATTCTGGCCATTCCTAAGCCTAAATAAAAGCGATAATTGTCGGCATGGCAACGTCTTTGGAAAGTGTATTGCCTTATCAGCCGGGTACTGATAGCACACAAAAGCAGGCAGCGTCAAAATACGCCTCGCAAGTCGTCTGCTCTTTCGCGCAGACCGGTGGCGTGACGTCACCTCGCCGCGCTCTGATTGGAGGATGGCTCCGGGCGGGAGCAGGCGGGAGCTCGGGGGTAAACAAAGCGTGTGTGTCTTTTCTCCGCGGCCATTGCGGACGGGCTTTTCTGTGGCTCTCGAAAATCCACTGCTAGTGCTTGAACGAGGACGCGGCATACGGAAAAAAGAGACCGGAAATACCTCGAAATGTACGTTACTTCGTTTGACGCGAAAGAATTTACCCTGGGAGCATACGAAGCACCAATATGCGTCCCGGTCTCCGGCGGTCGGATGTTGACGTGAGCCCCCACAACTTCAGCACAGTGATGTGCGACGCGAGTGAGCCTTTCTACTTCTTGGCGGAGACCCCTTTTCGCTAGCAAGTATCTCGGTGTCTCCGTGAAGCATCAAAGTGCAGCTACAGCCCTCTTCGGCGAGCTGAACGGGCTGCCGAGCTTTCGAAGGCCGATCTCCCGCAGCACTGGCACCCGGAGAACCACGCCATGGCGATCGCTGGGGTGAGTTACGTCGTCTCTGTACAGTTCGCATCATTCACAAACAGTTGCACGTGAAAGGAGTATAGCAAAGTAAAACGGAATGTTAGGGAAAAGCAGCGGATTAGGCGATCGGTGAGGTACGACCGAGCCGAGTGCGCAGTCGTCTGTTTTTAGTCTTTCCCCACAGCGACAGGTTGTATGCCACTTGTTCAAACAGAGTGCGGTAGGCTATCTGTATGTGGGTCATAAACTTCGCAGTCACCACTCAGTGTTCGATGGTAGCCCATTTTAGCAGTGATAGCGCCGTGTCTAAGTGACATCTGATGTCACTTACTGCCAGTGGCGTAGCCAGGGAGGGGGGGGTTCAGTACCTCGTACCCCAAATCCACCCCCCCCCCCCCGGCCCCCCAAAAAACCTGGCTACGCCAATGCTTCACGCGCGCGATAAAGCGCCGTCCTGAGGTGTTAAACTCAAGACGAACTGTTCTTTTGACGTGTGTTCCATCAGTCGCTCGCCGCTGATTTGTTTCACCACAAAGCGCCAGTGAAGCGAACGCTGCGGGGGCGAGTAGCATGTTTTCGTACCTGCCTACTAGTTTTCTTAGGTCCGTTAATTTGCAAGTGCTTGAGTTCCCCCTACCCCATCATTCCAGCAGAATCCACCGGCTGCCGGGCTACTGAAAGGGCCCTCTGCTCGGAGGACATGCTGCAGGCACTCTGTAATGCACTTGGCGCCTGTGCGACTTCCAGGGGGTCTGCGTTTCACGGCCCCGTTACCAGCTGGGAAGTTCTCCATGGAGGTAAGATTATGAAAGAAACCACTCCATGCATTTAGAGGCAGCTTTCAGAAGTTGTGAAAGCCAAATACATATGCTGATATCTTTAGTAAAAAAAAAATCAAATTATTACTTGCTTTATGACTTTTGCATCTCTATTTTGCAAGCCACATATGGCAGGAAGGTGTCACGTGATCTCAACCTGTTTGCTCAAACACTGAAAAGCTACCTGTTGCAGACCACTGTACCGTTGTCATTTATTATATGTTATTCCTTGGCACCGGGGGGATCAGTGGACGAGGGGGCTTGCGCACACCAGCTCGGAAAATGTGGAGTGAAAGCTCGCGCTGCAGAACCCAGGATCGTGTGTTCAATCCCCACCTTTGCCCGTTTCGATCTGGATGAGCATTGTACTGGCGTGCAGTCGTGTATCACTACTGCGTGATGCACGTTAAAGACCCCAGGCTAGCGGTCGTACTGCACTGGCTAAATTGCTCATCTACCGCTGGGAGACTCATCGCCTGTTGAGGCAGATCAAGTTCGAGGCTGTATAAACATACACACAACCCAATTTCTTGGCACGCTGCTGGTATTGCTGTGCTGATGTTTGGACGTCCTTTTCTTGGTTGTTGAAATGACTACCATGATGCTTGGGTGAAATAACCTGGTCAATTACCTCCTCGGCCGTAGAGTGTCGTTCACTTGTTACACTCTCTTCTCCTCTGGTTAATGTGGCTCAGATAACAGTCATGCAGTCAGCCGGGTTGAAGTTCTCTCGACACCACATTCTCACATCTCTGGCCGATTGTCCTGCTTTCGCACAAAACTCACACACCTCGTCTTCTTCGATACTCTCGAATGCGCCTCGGTCGCCCGCTCCGCCGCTATATTCAGTCCCGTGCCCACTGTTTTATGACAACCTCCTTGACGTGACAAATCTATAGCTTCTGTATCCGACCATCAATACGGCTTAGTGCTCTATTTGTAAACTTGATGTTTCAAAGTAACAGTACGAGCTTCCTTCAGCATCTACCAGCAACTAAGCAATGAAAAAAACCAAAGCTTTAACTTCCAAGACTAGAAACCCAGGAGTATGAGGACGGAAGGGACAAGCGTGTAATCTCAGTATATGGAGAGGTGTCCTCGAAGTTCCCAGCTTTAAAATTGTGGTAGTGTTTGAGTTGGTTTAAGTTTAAAGAGTCTCAAAAGAGCAAATAATGCAAAGTTATTTATTTTGATTTGCATCCCTCGGATGCTGGCAGGTGTTCAGTACAAAGGGAATGAAATAGACATGTTCATTTATGCATTCTGTTGCTTAAAAACAGGCTTTCACTGATTTTCAGTTGGTAATGGCATGGGAGGACAAATACGCTGCTCAGTGCTGTAATCGGGTCGTTTGACTACTGGGACGACTCTTTTACAGGGGACGACATCCTGTCCAGCACCAGCTTCACCATCTGGGACCAAGCGCACGAGGGGGTCGCACTGCAAGCACATGAAAGGAGGGCACTGCGACCTCGAGGCCAAGCTTGTACATTTATCAGTACGGAGTCCTGAATGGATGCCAATTGGTACTGATGACATTATGAAGGTGAAACGTCCCTGGATCTAAAGGGAAAATCTGACTAAAAGCCGGGTTGAAGTTGTTTCTGACTTTATCCTCTTATGACTTGAAAGTAATCTGCCTACTTCATGAACCTTGAAAATGCAGAATTTGTTTCCGTAACTTTCCCACTTCAACGTAATGTGCACATTGAAACATGTTCCTTTTTTTCTGCTTTCCGGTGAGAAAAAAAAAGCCAACAAATCTCCCTCTTCCTTGTTGCAATGGGGAGGTGTGCAAAATTGATTGCATATTTTATATACGCAATCAGTTCCATAAGTGAATAAAGATAAAAGCAGAATACATGTTCAGGAATTATTTGTGAATCCTTTGACTTGGTGAAGAGAGTAGTTTATGTTCGAGTCATGTAATTATGAAGTCAAAACCAGTTTTAGTGCATTTTTAAGAAGCCTTTTAGACCTGAGACTTCTGCTTTGACTCAGCAACACACAACACACCTTTGTTATTCCTATAGCACAGCCGAAACTATAAACATGAGCATGTTGCCTGACCAATGCTTGAACTGCCGTGAAATCGACGAAGTCCATATGCGTCGAGAATAAAGCGCCGTTCACACTCTTGCGACCGAGAGAGACCAGACCAGTTTTTAAGCCTTTTGCGACTTCTTAGGACCGGATGCGTTGCAGCGGAGCTGGTCCTAAGAGATCGCAAGAGGCTTAAAAAACGGTCTGGTCTCTCTCGGTCTTACTTGGTCGCAAGAGTGTGAACGGGCCTTTAGTGTCGACGGGGAATAGTCGAAAGGCCAGGGTATTTAATGCACACGCATACTGGATTTCAAGCTTGCAGGTTGAAGTAATTGTTTATTGATTCACACCCATTCTTAAATTGATACTTCAACGAAATTTGAAATATATCCGTCGTGTTAAAAAATATGTTGAATATGATCCACAATATCCGTAAATGACAATCGCATGTTTGTATTTTGAGCCTGGTGGCTGTATTTTTCGTTATAAATGGCCCACTCTGGCAAGCGCTCGGAGAAGGCCCAGCGGAGACTACGTGACATCCGACGCAATCGTGACGTAGGTCGTCTCGGGCAGACTTGTACCGTACGCATTACAAGTAATCAAATTACTTGTAATCGATTACTTTTTGGAGTAATTTTGTAATCAGTTGATTACTTTTATTAGGCAGTAATCACAAGAGTAATCTGATTACTTTTTGAAGTAATAAAATTGCTTCTAACCATTACTATTTTTCCACGGGAACCCTCCCCCCCCCCCCCCCCCCCCCCCCCGGGCACACGCCTTTTTTTTCTGAAATGACAAAAATAAAATTTGCTTTATTTTCGAACAGAAAAAAAAATATTTTTTCGGAGCTGTAGGAAACGAGGTCAATCCCTTTCTATGTACAGTTTCTGTGGAATGTCCGTTTTTTTTGTGTGTTTGTTTCGAGCTGGGACTGGGAGTGGGAAGCACCAGGGAAGCCACAGTGCGTGACAAAGGCCATTCAGGGCGAAGTTTGAGAGAGCAGAATGTAGCTTTGTAAGTCCTTCGTTCAAACTAGCCCCCTCACGCATACACACAAAAAAAAAAAAAAATCCTGCTTAGGGTACCTACTCGCAGCCCGTAGGAGAACCAGAACCGAAGAATGCCTAAAGCGGTTGCAAAATATAACAAAGCCAATTGAAATATTTCCCCATTGCCCCTACGTGGTCTTTGTGACAAGCAATGTTTCGAGTTGAGAAGTGGTCGGGACGATCTCTTCCGCTAATGGATACTACACATGATCCGTTTCAAATCCTGGAGCTGCTGCTCTGTTGTATAACATGCGAGCTCATCCACATATGAATAATAAAATGAGTGACGCAAACTTTGAGCGACAACCCTTGCTCAAGCTTAACAAGATCTAGAACCCCCTCCGCTCCCCCCCCCCCCCCCCACTTCCCACACACACACACTGGCGAACGCCCAAATCATTAAACTTCTTCAAACGAATTCTATGCTTGTGTCCGCATTGTGAAGGTGCAACGACCACGAAGAGGAAACCAGTTTTTCTTCTTCAATACTTGTGCAAATGTGAAATATAGGTTGGAGGTAGTTCATTGTTATGAGCGCTAAAGATGTGTCTTCACACAATAAAGTAATCGGAAAAGTAACGATTACTTCTTAAAGTAATGTCCAATTACTTTTGCCGTCGAGTAATCAAGTAATCTAATCGAATACTTTTTAGCCCAGAGTAATAGTAATTGTAATCGATTACTTTTTTTTAGTAACGTGTACAAGACTGGTCTCGGGCAACGATTGGTCTCGGGACGAGCAAAGCTAGGGCGAGGCTGACGTCGAGAGGATGGCCTAGTCGTTCCAGCCAGCGAAGCTGCTGCTTTTGTATGAATTTTGAGTGACGGGTTAATCTTCTATAATCTTGTAGGGGGACAATAGCGACTTCTGGGTCACACAAAAGAGATTCTCGTGAAGAGGAGAGTTCCTCCTTCCCCTCTTCTTTCGTCGTGGCCGGAGGCGAGACAATAACCGTCACTACCTCAAGGTTCCTAGACGGGCATTATAAACGAGGCGTTAGCGACATCCACCAGGTGCTCTTTGCTAATTGTTTAATTCGTTTTAAAATTCCTTTTCGTGTCTTTTTCAACAAGATATTGGTGTGTCCGATGTGATACTGCTCCTTTGAACACATATAGACCATAAAATAAGCACCCAAATTTCGTTGTAGTATCCCTTGTAGTATCCCTTCGTTGTAGTATCCCTTGTATTGGTTCATGTTCACAGTACATTTATTTTTTTTATTTCGGCAAGGAATAATTTAGAGACAGATGTTGTTGTTCAGGCATGATGCTTTTATTTTCGTAACATGCAAGAGTGCAAAAAATTAGATTTGGCTTTGTAAACGGATTTGTTTATGTACTCTTCCAAACAGCATAGCAAGTAATAATATAAAGGCTACAGCTGCGAGAGTGGCTACACCTGGCATCTTATTCATTTCATAGCGTGTACAGGTGAGACACTATACTCCGTTTCATGGTAACTTGGCAAACTGTGAAGGCTGCGGCCCCCGCGACCCAATAAGAGCATCGGAGCCAGGCACGTGACAACACTGCATGGCCGAGTCCTCGTTATTGCCACAGCAACATCGCCATCTGCGACAAAACAGAGTTCTAGGCTTTTTTTTTTTCTTCTTTTAGTAGTGTTGCCGCCGTATTATTCTGACCGCAACTCTACACGACACGGAAAAAAGAGGAAGACTTACGTTACTTATTAACGACACTTAATATGGATCAACACTTTTCTTAGAAAAACACGGCTTCTGAACGATGTTCGAACAATCGCAGCTGTGAATCGACCACTTCCGCTCAAAACATCGCCCTAGCATTAGCACCCTCCACACATTCATGGGCAAATTGAGCGTGTGGTTGTCTCATAAAAGTGTTGCTGTAGTGGACGTTCATCCGAAGTTGTTTGGTTTCTCAGCAGACGACAGCCGGTTCTGGTGGGTGGTCCTTGCATTTGGCGCTGTGACACGAACGCTCCTGTGACATGCTGCCATGTGCCTCGCTCTGACATTCTTACTGGGTCGCAGGAGCCGTAGCCTCCACCGTTCGCCAAGTTATTATGAAACGGAGTGTAGACTAAGTTTTCTGCTAATGAAAGTAGCCTTGCCAGCATCATTTATTATGTATGAAACGGTGTATACTTCGAGAAAACAAATAAAGCCATCCAACCTTTTCACTGATTGTGTTTGTTCATTAGTAAAACTCGGTTCAGTGAACTTATTACATTTCAGCATTAGCATGGACATGACAGGTAAGGTCAATTACAAGTGCTTTAGAGCAGTCCAGTTTCCAAGTGGCTCATGCAAAGGAGCTGACATGGTACTACCCCAAGGAAAGAGACGAGACATCCTTGACAAATCTACTTCAGCCGCAAAGCACACCAAACTGAATATTGGCGTTTCTAGGAAATTGGAGCCAACCAAACAATTCTGTGGAAAGGCACACCACGAACAGCTTTGGTGTGAGGGTGAGCCCTATCCGCAGCGACAATACTGGAGCCTCGCATGCCACCATCACTAACACATGAGAGTAGTCACACAGTGGCTGGCGTCCTTGGGCATTGATGAAGCGAGGAAAGATCATCAGTGAGTGGACTAGAAATGTGGATTCAAATGGGACTGTCTTGACATTCTTCACAATCGCTGTATGACCACCATCTGTTGGAGTGTTTCTGGATGTCAACAGCCCATCTGGGACCTAGAAATGACAAATGATGTTAGAACGTTTGTCACTTACACACAGGCTTTTGTTTGACCCAGTCTGCTGAGCGAACAAAACAAACATACATGTTAGTCACTGTTTACTCCCGTGTCAATTCCATCGGGAGCTCATTAGCTAGGCTTGAATAGTGCGCAATCTCCGAAATTTTATCCTGGTATGGAAACGAAAAAGGAGACAAGGGACACACAAATGCACGTCAGACACTGACAGCGTCGAAAGGTGTGGTTCGAAGATGCCTTGCGCGACACATTTTGCAGAAAGACGGCATCGACACTTCTTTGGCAATTCACTCATACTGGCTAACGTGAAACGGCAAATTTGTACTGTCCGAGTGGTTCACTGTATTACACGTAACAGCCATTCAAATTTCATTCCTGAGAGGAAAAAAAAAATCGCGTTTTTGTGGTAAGTTTTGTGCTCTGTGCTTTTCTATAGAGCCATGATTACAACCGTAGACTGCAACAACTATACCAAATACGATGTATGACTATACTGCGTCTCACCTAAGTGCGAACGAAGCGAAAATTACAAACGCGAGAATCTGATCAGCGCTTGCACTGTATGATCGCACATGCATGACAGCTATGATCAAAGCTCGGGACTCGCCCATGTACATTTAACTTCGATCGCATTTAAAATGAAACGGAGCATGGTTCATATGGCCTCCGTGCAGTTTCGAGTCGAAATTATGAGTATATATTCCTAAATATCACCTGCGAAGATAGGCTTCGAAGGATCGCGAAAACACTACCTTCTCAGCTGTTTTTCAAGCAATAGCCTATCGACTCCGCCACACAAGATTTATAAAGACCTCCTAGAAGGCAAAGTCCGTTGTGTTCGTAAAGGAAGAACAAGATAAAAGGCAACTTACCGGCACAATCGGATAGCGGCCTCGTAGTGACCGGCGCAACCGCCGTTTCAATCGCGAGGTTAGGCAAGCGCCTTCTTTTTGATGCTCTTCGTCGTCTTCATCTTGGAATCGTCGAAATTCCTCGAGCAGACGACGGAGGAATCGTAAGGGGCACAAAGCTGCTCGATCTTGTGAACTCGGCAAATTTTAACAGGGCTACAGTAAACAAAAGACTCGGGGTCGCCGCTATACAGCACGGCCGCCATTACCGACGCCGATGTTTGTTTACCCCCAGCCTCCCGCGACATGTGCGAGGGCGGAGCTTAGTCGGAATCGTCATCAACCTCCTCTCCCGCCTTCGCGCCTCCTTTCTCATGCGCAGAAGACGAAAATGAGCCCACTTGCGAGGCGTACAGACCTTTTCTAAATTTCCCAAGCACCGAGGTGCATGCTACGAGTGTAGTTACATGCGTTGCACGTGCTAGCGTCTGCAGTGTAATTGTTCTAAAGAAAACAGTCTAAAACAAATTTTGCCTTGCACGCGCGTTCGTCAAAGCCTTATTATGGTAATTTACTTAGAATCTTTTATAAAAGGAAGGCCAGCGCGCGTCGACCTTAGAATTACACTTTCAGCGTTCTCCTCGATGCTTGGGAAATTTACTAATAGGTCTGTTTTCAGTTTAGCCGAATTACAGGTTTTTCAATTTATGATGGTGTTATATACAGTTCTTACATGCTGGCCAACCATGCTGCCGGTAAACCGCCCGCCTTTCACTGCTCACTTCTTCCTTGTCGTTTCTAGGACTGAACTTCGTCGTCCTCTTTCGAACTTGGAAGGATATTTCAATGAGGCTTTTGTGTGCTATCAATACCCGGCCGATTGAATCAAGGCAATCCACTTTCCAAAGACGTTGCCATGCCGACAGTTATCGCGTTCATTTAGGCTTAGGAATGGCCAGAATCAAAAGACTATTAAAGAAATGCGGCGAGGTCATTGCTCATGCTTTGCGATTTAAGTGAGGTAAGGCAAAGCGAAAGCCTCCTTGTGATGGTAGGTGGTTCGTGTGTTTAGGGTGTTAATAGAAGTACGGAAAACACAGGATGCGTTAGGGAATATTTCACTATTGCGATATAAACATCAGAATAAAAGAAAAACCAAATATTTACACCGCGGCTATTTACAGAATGTCATTCTACGTGTTGTCTTTCTCACAGTTTTGTTTCCCTGGTCACATGGAGGGGTAGCGCCGAAGGAGGACGGTGGAGGGCTCATTGTTGATGGGCTCGGCGGCCGTTGTTGTTAGCCTGGAGCGTCTGGTTCCCGGAGATGTTGGTGAACCCGGTTGCTGCAGTTGTTTTCAGCGCCTCACGTAGTTCAGTCGGCCTCAGGCAGGCCGGCACCTTGACCACGAGAGGATGCGGGGGCAGAGTCGGGCCTCTGACGCCTGGTCACGTCGACGGAGGTCCGAACAGCTGTTCGCAGCTTCGCCTTCCGAATCCGAGCTGTGCTCGCGCTCCTTCTCGAGCCCTTTTCAAAAACCGCCCATTCCTCGCGCATCTCTTTTCTTCCTTGTCTTCGTGGTGGATCACCCATCACAATGACCCCCCACCAAAGTTGTTTTTTTTCCTTTGCCTTTGTCTTCGTTTGCAGGACAAACAAAAAAAAAAACACTTCACATGGGTAGATCCCGAAGTTCCATTTGCACGTTCCGCCGCAGGTCGAACAAAACTTTGTTTGCTGTCCTAGTTACAATGTCACACCCTCATTCAAACACACGCACCATTCAAATATTACCAACCACGTGCCCCGTACGGGTCCTCAGCTAATGTCACACCCGGCTCAAATAATCAGCCCCTACATTTTCTACTCCCTTTATATAGTGTACCCGGAATTGGTATTCTTGTAGAAGTAAACTCCATCTCGTAATTCTACTGTTTGCTGTTTTCATCTTATGTAGATGTTCCAGCGGCTGATGATCTGTTTGAACTATAAATTCTCGTCCGTATAGGTAAACATGAAACTTTTGGATAGCCCAAACTAACGCTAGGGCATCTCTTTCAATGGTAGGGTAATTTTTCTCGCGGGGCATCAAGCCCCTACTGGCATACGCCACTTAATGTAGGTACGACGCGTACTCCTGCATCAACACCGCACCAAGACAGCTATCGGACGCGTCTGTCCTAAGCACACACATTTTCGTCAAGTCCGGCGCCCGGAGAATCGGTCCTACTGAGAGAGCTCGCTGCAATTCTCGAAAAGCTTCTTCGTGTCTACAAGTCCAACGCACCTTGTTGGGTTCCCTTTTCTTCGTGAGCTCAACTAAAGGAAGAGCTCTCTCCGCATAATTCGGAACAAACTGCCGATAGTAACCTGTCAGTCCTAAAAAGGATCTCACCTGTTTTTTTGTTGCAGGTCGCTTAGAGCCTACTATGTTTGGTAGGGTCTCCGGTTGCGGAGCTAGCTCCCGATGTCCCAATTTGTGACCTAGAAACGTGATTTCTCTCATTCCCAGTTGGCACTTGGTCGGTTTAACAGTCAGTCCTGCTTCGCTAATTCGCCAAAGAACTTGTTCGAGCACTTTGAGATGTTCATCCCAAGTCTCAGGGCGATTAGAATATCGCCAATGTAATGTTGTACCCCTTTGATACCTGTGAGAACCTTCCTCATCAGTCGCGTAAAGACGGCAGATGCAGTCTTAATCCCAAAAGGCATGTATTTGAAGTGATACAAACCGCTTTCGGTAGAAAATGCTGTTTTTTCTTTAGAGTCGCTGGTAAGGGGAATCCGCCAGTACCCTTTTGACAAGTCTAGCTTCGAGAAATATTTCTTTTTCCCAACTTCCGCGAACACGTCCTCTATCCGAGGAATTGGCTCGGCATCAGGAATGAGTACGTCGTTTAGACGTCGGAAGTCAATGCAGACGCGATGTAACTTATCCTGCTTCTTCACTAGGACCAGAGGAGAACGATACGGTGACGTTGATTGCTCAATCACCTGTAGCGCCAACATTTGTGTCACTTCCTCCTCTATCGTCTCCCTCGTCGCGAAGGGGATTGGGTATTGCGAAGTCTGGATAGGATCGCTTGTCGTCAACTCAAACTTGCACTCCAACAGTTCTGTTCGTCCAGGCACCTCGGTAAATATCTCTTCAAATTTTTGTAGAACGCTCTTGACGTCCATTTTCTGTCTCTCGCTGAGGTCTTCGGCCACCACCACATCATCGATTCCCTGGGAAGGCCTGACGTCCATACACGGTATGCCCTGCTCCGCTTCCCCCTCCTCAATAGCTATTATTGAGCACGCCTGATTCTTAACCTCAGTATCCTTCTCTCGCTCCTCATACTTTTTTAACATATTAATATGAAATACCTTCGCAGTATGCCCTAAATCTATGACGTAATCGACTTCGTTTATTTTTCCTACTACTTTCTTGGGACCCTTCCAGTGCACGAGCAGCTTGTTCTTCTTGGCAGGTACCAATAGCAGTGCACTATCTCCTACTTTTAAAAGTCGTCTTCCCGCCTTTTTGTCGTACATCTTCTTCTGGTGCTTGCTGGCGGCTGCCAAGCTCCGATGTGCCAGTTCCGTGGTTTCTTCAAGGGGATCCCGCAGGTCCAAAACATACGAGTATGTTGTTTTAAGATCTCGTCCTAACTCCTCATCCGTCCAGATCTCTTTTAATATCGTCAATGATCCCCGAACATGCGTCCCATAGATAAATTCAAAGGGAGAGAAACCTAGGCTGGCTTGGGGGACTTCTCGATAAGCAAACCGGACTGGGGCCAGATACTTATCCCATGATTGGGGCTTCTCCTGGCACATCTTGCACAACATCTGCTTCAAAGTACCGTTGTACCTCTCCACTAAACCGTTACAAATGGGGTGGTACGGAGTCGTCAGCAGCTGTTGGACGGACATCATTCGAGTGAGCTGCTGCATGAGCCCCGATGTGAAGCTTGTCCCACGATCAGATAAAATCTGTCTGGGGAGGCCCACTCGCGAAAACATCTCCAATAGGCCTTCCGCTACTGTGTGAGAGTCACAGGATGGTAGCGCTACCGCATCAGGGTATCTCGTCACAAAATTTACAATCGTTAGAATGTAGCGGTTCTTACTTTCGGAGCTCGTAGGAAGCGGACCTATCAGGTCAATAGCCACCCTTTCAAATGGAGTATTACTGATTGGCATTCGGCCGAGACGCGCCCTCTTGACCGTTCCCTTAGGAGTGGCCCTCTGACATGCATCACAGGATTTCACATATCTTTTAATGTCGGCCTGCACTCCTGGCCAATAGAAGGCCTCTTGTACCCGGTCAGTGGTACGTTTCATTCCCTGGTGGCCAGCCATTACGTTATCGTGTGCTACCTCCATGACGTACGTTCTCAGGGCGGCTGGAAGGACTACTTGCTTAAATACCTTACCTCCTTTCTGTTCATAACGTCGACATAGCACTCCCTTCGAGAAATAAAAGCTGTATGTCGATCCATCCTTGGCGTGGTGTATCTCTCCGATTTTGTTCCTACAGTTCTCCAACGTGCGATCGCATCGTTGATAGTCCTTTAGGACTTCGGTGGTGACCTCCTGCCTTTCCATTTCCCTTTTGTTCGAGGACTTCAGTTTGTTTGCGGCTGACACGTCAGTCGTTGCTGCAGTGTCTATTGAGGCATCTTCTTTTTCAGGTGCTTGTGAAGCGTGCTGGAACATTTTGTTTTTTCATTCGAAGTCCGGCTCATCGACTCCTCGTGTACCCTGAATATTCCCTACAATCACATCATAGAGAGGTGTGTCCCTGCACTTCACGATCAATTCTCCAACAAAGTATGGAGAACGCAGCATTATTTTTGCCTCCGGCAGTTGCAAGGATGTACCATCCACGAGAAAAACCTTTCCTGTCTTTCCCGTGAGACAAGAATCTTTCACCAAGCTGCGTCGAACTATCACTGTATTGCTACCAGTGTCACGTAGCACGCTGACTGATTGCTCATTAAGCAACCCCCGTAAGACAGGCATGTTATATACGTCGAATACCTCGTCGTTCTCGTGAACCACGTTAACTAACCCTGCCTCACAATCCTTTGTGGATCCAAGACCTGATCCCTCTACAAAGTTTCCAAGTGGAGTTTGTGTGCTTTCTACTGATTCTGGATCCACCATACACAGGATTCGCGGATTTTTTGGTTTCTTGGGGCAGTCTTTTACATCATGCCCTTCTCTTTGGCAAAAGGAACAGGATGGAATCTTTTGCCTGAAACTACTTCGGCACTCTCGTGCTTTGTGACCGAGCTTGCCACACAAGAAACATTTAGGTTTCGCAAACGCCGGCACATCGAGGTGAGCTCTATGGGTTGACGTGGCTCTTTCGTCGTCTCAGAGGTTCTTTTGTTGTTGCGCCTCTAGAAATCGATCGGCGGCTTGAACCATTGATGCTAGCGTCTGGCAGTTTCTCTCTTTCAAAAAGATGGTAAGTTTTGTGTGACACTGAGATAAGAACTGTTCTGCCAGGATCTTATCTCTCAGCGCTTCGTATGTTGAAGGTGTCTCCCCCACCTCCATCCATCTATCGAAGTATCCTTGAAGCCGGGCAGTGTACTGGCTGGCTGTCTCCCCTTCTTCGGGTTTTGATTTCTTGAATTTCTCTCGATACCCCTCAGTTGTAAATCGAAATCTATCTAGGAGAGCTCGTTTGGTCGCTTCATAACTCATTGAATCCCGAGGCGATAGTCTGCCGTAGACTTTCAACGCCTCTCCCGTATGGCACATGCTTAGAGCGGTAGCCCATTTAGGTTCTGGCCAGTCTTCCCCCTTAGCGATGCATTCAAAACGCTTCAAGTAGGCGTCTAAATCGTCTCGCCTTTCATCGTACGGAGGAATAAATTTCCGGGGACAGAGGTGACTGGAGTTTGTTCTCCCGTTATTGCTGCCCTCTGTTGTGAGTAACTGTAATGTTCGTTCTTCCACTTCAGCGTTCTCTCGGCTTGCTACTCTATCCGCAGCCCTTTCCTCCCTCTCACGCGCCTTCTCCTCGCGTTCGTAAGTGACTTTCTCTTCCGCCCATTCTTTAAGTTCCACACCTTGTAGGCCTAGCTGCTTGCCTAGCTCTATAATTTCTTTGAGATCCATAGCTTAGTGATTATTTCGGAACGATCCAATGTGTCTTCCGTCCTGTCGCGGACGCCAATTGTGATGGTAGGTGGTTCGTGAAGAAAAGAAAAACCAAATATTTACACCGCGGCTATTTACAGAATATCATTCTACGTGTTGTCTTTCTCACAGTTTTGTTTCCCTGGTCACATGGAGGGGTAGCGCCGAAGGAGGATGGTGGAGGGCTCGTCGTTGATGGGCTCGGCGGCCGTTGTTGTTAGCCTGGAGCGTCTGGTTCCCGGAGATGTTGGTGAACCCAGTTGCTGCAGTTGTTTTCAGCGCCTCACGTAGTTCAGTCGGCCTCAGGCAGGCCGGCGCCTTGACTACGAGAGGAGGCGGGGACAGAGTCGGGCCTCTGACGCCTGGTCACGTCGATGGAGGTCCGAACAACAGCTGTTCGCAGCTTCGCCTTCCGAGTCCGAGCTGTGCTCGCGCTCCTTCTCGAGCCCTTTTCAAAAACCGCCCCATTCCTCGCGCATCTCTTTTCGTTCTTGTCTTCGTGGTGGATCACCCATCACACTCCTGCACCATTCATTGCTCACTAACGCGCACGATATTGCAGCTACAACGACATATTAGTCCCAAAGCGAGCGGCACTCACACACCGGGGCACCGCCATGTTTCCCCGCATCTCTACCGAGCCAGTCACGTGATTTTAAAATCACTCTCCTAGGTACTGCGGCTAACTTTAGCCGCGGTTAGCAGTTTCGAGCAAACGGGCCCTGAATTCGTTTTCGTGGCCAATAAGTGCAGTAACGGCACTTATCATCACTTGCGAATGACAAGATCCACGGTGTTCTTTAAAAGCACGGTTGGAGTCATCGCATTCGAGGCCCAAGCACGTCACGAACACGTGATTTTTCGTTTCGCCTTTGAGTTGAGGATTGGAGCTAAGGAGAAAGAAGTTGAAAAAACATTTCATTGTCCCTTTAACGCTGACGGTGGTAAAGCGGGGAGATCGGTGGCCGAGTGGTCTAGCGCAAACCAGTTCGAAGCCCGTGAAGCGAAAGCTCGCGCTGCAGAACCCAGGCATCCTGGGTTCAATCCTCACCCCTGCCCGCTTCGATCTGGCTGAGCATCGTACCGGCGTGCGGTCGTGTGTCACTACTGTGTGGTGCGCGTTAAACACCCCAGGCTAGCGGTTGTACCGCACTGGCTAAATTGCTCATCTACAGCTGAGACACCAGACGCCCACTGAGGCAGACTAACTTCCGACTGTATGAACATACACACAACAATTTGCTTTTGTGGCAAAGCACTGGCGGTTTGATGGTGCAGTCGCTCTTCATGGCGGCTATTCAGGCTTCTTCAAAGAGCACAGCTTGGTCGAGCGAAATCTACAATGCTAGGTAATCTTTTTTTTTTTCCGTAAAATTAATTATTGCAGTTTTTGACAATACAGTTCGTTGGCATTATGACAAACAAAGCAAACCACGACGCAGATTTTTCTTCCCCCGCGACAGTGTACGCTTCGTTCACCCTTTAGCTACAATTGTGACAAAATCTAAGAGATCCTAACGGTGTAGTGTAGCTCAAACATCTTAGGTACCTTTTGGCCACCGTTTGGGTTTCAATTTGCCAACCTCAATTCACGACATTCCGGCACGACCAAACACGGTGCATGAATTCTCTCTACCCACTCTCTGAACGTGTTTGAACGCCGAATGCAGGAGTCCGGCATTTTGCGCTCGTGTTCGAACGCATTTAAACAGCGACTGTAGACCAGGACAGCTAGCTTTGAGTCTGCCCTTTAACCATACAAGTCAGAACTCCACGCTCCGGCCTCCCCACGTGCCCATATCCCCCCCTCTCTCCCAGTTTCTGGCCGTATAGACCGACACGCGGCGCGGCTCTGTTTACCAACACGGCCGGAAGGCCGCGCATGCGCAGAAGCTATGTGGGCAAAAGCGGCCAGGCTCTCCGTGTTTTCGCCATTGCCTTGTGTGGCGTACGCTCGTTGGTGACGTTGTAGAGACGCTTCTAGCTTTATTTGTGTGTCGTATTTCCTTTCTCCGTATGTCGTATGTTATGCTTGACTATTTGAGCTCGCTACCCCGAGTCTGAACGGCAGCGGTATCGAGACAAACTGTGCGTGGACGGCGTGGCCTTTGACGATCTGTACGCCGTAAACAAGAACTGCTTGAGTTCCGATATGAAGTTGCTGCCACCGACGTCGATGGCTCACGTCGTCGTTTATTTAGTTTTTTTTCGCCAGTCCAGTTCCCGGCCGACACGGCGCAGGCGTACCCTTAGCAAAAAGAGGCCGTACTTGAAACGAATTTGAAATATATTGAATATGAATATTCATTTTGTATTCATTCTGTATTATTTTGTCCGCATTCGAAATACGCACGTAATGTATTCAAAATATATCATAAATATTGATCAGAAAATATTTTAGATATACCAAAAATATAATTCCTTCCCCCTCAAGATGTCATTTGTGTCCTAAAAAGCGGCTACACAATTTTTTTATTTTTTTGTTAGTAAATGCATTTTTGTGTAGTATTTGAAGACTCTACTAAATAATCCCACAACTACACATCAGAAACGAACACAAACACAAAGACCACGATGCACTGGACACCTGAATCACAGTCCCGTTGACTGCTCTAGAGCCTTATATAGCCTACATATTCAAGGTAATCATTTGGCCGGTGACCAGCTCTGCACTTATTAAGGTTCTAAGTATTCTATCTTCTCCTAGGGAGTCTGTCAAATGAGAAACAGTGTTTTGAAGTTCGTGGACGATATCTCTTACTAAAAAGCATTGGTACAACTAATAATAATTTGGCGTTTGGCGCAGTCGCTAAAACAATATCCACAAAAACGGCTTCTAGAAGAAATGTTATTGCTTCTCTGCATAGCACCACTCAGGATGAAGCGAGTCAAGCTAGTTTCTTCACTTTAAATTAGTAATTTTGCTTTTCTTTACTAGTTGACTATTTAATACGGTCATTAACGTCACTATATTAAAGTCACTACTCACATCACATACAATGGCGAGTATACACATTCAGTGAACTAACGCATGCGCTAACACAATTCCACGCCAAACATATCTGCTCACTGCTCTTGCTGAAGCTTTCCAGCATCAGCAAGTATTGTGGTTGTAGTTCCCGAACCCCGTTTGTGATTGGTGTGCAAGAAACTCATCAGGTGTGTTCTTGATAGAAAAAAAAACAATAACATAAACTTCTCTGATTCATCAGTTTGATGCTGCACAACTCAATTGACAAACTAATCAAATGTTGTATTTAGGCAGTTCAATGTACTCCACATCTGCTTGAAGTGAATTTCTGATAGGCAAGCTTTTCATACTTTGGTAGTTTAAAACGGCTCCCCTGATTGACGCATCTGACTACCATGATATTTCTTAGCATAATAAATTGCTTTTTAAATGTCTCAGTTCTTTAGTGTTATTTTGAGGCTCATGTTGTTCAAAGTCTATTGATATTTCTTTTACTTTGGGACGTCGCCAAGTGGTAAGGCAACGGTTTTTGGTATCGTCATCCGAAGTTAAACTACCAAACTATTGCAGTCAAAACGTACTTAGGGTATAACAGAACAGTATTTACGATTTCTAGGTATTTTAAGAGCATTCTGCACATAATTTTGATCGCTGCCTTTTTTTAGGGTTTTAGTATATTTTGCATGAAATAAACTAATATTTTAAGAAATCTAATTAAAAGGTATTTTGTGCCTACTAATTTAGTATTTACATATTTCAGAACGCATGAAGAGGACTTCAAATGTAGTTTAAATAAAGGCATTTTAAAACTATTTTCAGAAATATATTTTAGAACTAAGTAAAAAAAAAGAAGTGTGTATTTTCGGTATATTTTTTGTGTACTTACAATTATGAGCTGTACTTCAAATATACTCAAATTAGAATGTGGTATATTTCAAACGTCTTAGTTTTCGCTAAGGGTATACAGGTCACTCGAGGCCTACAATTACTTCGAGCCGCTTTCTGCGCTGCTGGCGGTATCAGCACGGTGGATTGGCAGACTGTGAGTCTGCGGAAGTTTATTTATTAATTGATTAAATACATACGGCGTCCTTCGAGTCAAGGTATGATATTTTTCTTACCCTTATGACCACAAAGCACGACAAGCGGTAACGCTTTTTTCCTTTCTGCCGCCGGCCTCCTTCCGCATGGTAGCTCGGGCGTCGAGCAGTGTTGTAGACGTTGCCGAAAAAAGTAGCGAAATACGTTACTCGTTACTTGAAACAAAAGGAACGCGTCACCGACCTACGTTACCGCAATATAAAAGGAACTCTTCATTTATAAACTGACGGTAATAGTGTTTGTTTATTTTGCGACAGCGTTTTTTGACACTGGGACAGAGGGTGTGGGCGTTGGGGTTTTTCTAATGTGGGACGTTTTGCATGGGGAAAAGACAAGCAAAGGTTTGCAGGTAGGTGGAATGTAGGGCAATAATTAATCACTTCAAGGGCCTCTGACATGCCAAAAAAAATTCAAAGTGCCCGCCAGTGCCCTGTGACGTAACAATGTGCCGCAAGGTGTCGGGGTGGCCAGAAGGGAGGCATCGATCTACGTCACTAAATGTGGATTCGCCGGAAGTCACGTGAGTTTCACTCCTCGTGTTTTTTTTTATTCTGGTCTTCTCCACAAGCGATCGTAGAAAACGAAGTTTCAGTTCCACTAGCTTTTTATCGCTGCACCGTTGGTTAGTTTGCGTGCTGTAAAAGTTGAGGTCGAAGAGTCAGTGGATCGACGTGATGGAGGTCAATGATCAAAGCGTTACGAGTGCAAGTCAGTGTACGAGTGCATGCCATCAGTCCGATGGTACAAAGCCATACTGGGCACAAGACAAGCTATCGAGTTAAAAAAAAAAAAGAAAATTTAGGACGCTCGCAGAATTTAGGATTGTTAGCATGCGACACGCCCGATCGCATTGCTGAAGGTTCAGACACCGAGGTCGTCGAATCATCGGATACTCTCCAGGCTGAAGATGCCTGCCGTCTAGAGAATACGAACTAGTGAGTGTACCAAGTACAAGTAAACGTCGAGCATAAAGTACATGTTTTGTCTAGAACAAGAGTAGAACTTTTTACTAGGTTCACTGACTCTTCTTCTACCTTTACAGCAACATTAGGCGATGAAAGCAAATAAAAGAAACCTTGTCTGCTTGGGTTGCTCGCGGAGGTGCGGAGAATAACAAAATATAAAAAAAAGATATACACGCGGTTGCGGTAAGCACGAGTTGTGATACAACTCACGTGACTTCCGGCGTTGCCTCCCTTCTGACCGCCCCGACATCTTGCGGTTCATTGTTACGTTACAGGGCACTGGCGGGCACTTTGAATTGGGCTTCGTATCTCTACTTTTATATAACAGAAACAACTACGGAACTCTAAAGTAAAACAATTTTTTTGGTGATGTCTCGATACACAATTTAAAGCCTAGCATGAAAAAAAAAAAACATTTTTTCGCAGGGGACCAATGAGGTAGCGTCAAAAGAGCGAGTCACTGGGTTTCTTTTTTATGATTGGTTCAGCGATGACAGAACACGTACAGAAACACGACGAACACCATGATGGTGTGTTTTTGATGCTGTCGATTGGTTCAATCAGCTCGTAGCGTCGGCTGCGTCTGGGTTAAAGGTAAGACAAAGTATGAAAGCACGAAAAAAAAATTACTTTTTCCAGGTCTTGGGAAGAATATGTAACGAGTAACGTAACTACTTTACGCGTTATTCGAGTTAAGTAGCGTAAGTACGTTCCCCGTTACTGTCTTAAAAAAGTAACGAGTACGCTACTACGTTACAGAAAAAAGTAACGCGTTACTTATAACGCGTTGCCGCCAACACTGGTAAGAGCCACCGACGAGCGCTTGGCCGTTGCTTTGTGCGCGAACACCGTAGGAAACAAAAATTGAGTGGTCTCAGACGACGGTTTTCCTGCACAAAAGGAAGCCTCGGGACGGAGATTGAAATGGAAGCCACGCTTGGGCCTTCAAGAAAGTGCTTCCTGCGCCAAACCGTCGTCAGCGCGAGGCGACCATTCTTTTCAATCCACCGACATTATCCACCTTCTGCGCCTTTCAGAGTCAGCCGGAAATTTGTGGAAACTCACTCCACTCCTTTTCGTCTACCTTTTGGTGCAATTATACGGCTACACAGCTTTGCGGCATGCTGAAATGCTATGACGCTAATGCAAAACGCGCGCCCTTTTATAATTATAATAAAGACATTTTCCAACCAACCCGGCTCCAGTGCGATCGCAGCGCTGCCGCAGCTCCGTGTCGTCAAGCCCGCGTATCGCTCTATAGACCTTTTCTGTTTCCTGTCGTTTTCAGTCACGTGGGTTCCATATCTGGTATGCGGGGCGAAAAAATAATAGAACGTTTGAACCTGGAATATGCGAGAAAATATAGGTGAGGCAAATCAAGAATGTGTGACAATCACGCATTTTTCGTAAACACCTTCCAGCTCCGGCGAGAGATCCAAAAGATGTTTTACCGCATACCAGAAGTGACGATATTCAAGATGGCTGCGCGCTTGTGGAAAAGGTGTATAGACCCTTTCTTCAAGGGCGCCGCCATCTTGAATTGTCGTCACTTCCAGTATGGGCGAAAGCAATGTCTTGCCGTCGCCACGTCAGTTGAAGGCACTTCGGATAAAAGTGCAACCGTCACACATTATCGTTTTGGCCTCCCCTTATTTTTTTACTAGTTACAAGTTGAAACGTTTTAGTATTTTTTCGTCGCCCATACCGGATACGCCTATTAGGCGGCTGGGGACGAGAGTACACAGAAAAGGTCGATAGATCTAATGCCAGTTCGAATCCGGTTTGTCAACCCAGCCGTGCGCAGTGGTGGTCACGCTCGAACGTTTTGGGGCTATATTTGGCCAAGACTACAGTCACCGGGCACCATAGTTGCATTGGGCACAAACTTTAATAACGACCATGACATTTTCTTTTGCACACTAGCTGGAGCTCCCAGGTCCGACTTCGTCCTTCCAGAGTTGCAGATCTATGTCGGGTATGTCGGCACAGTCCACCGTCGGGTTCCTACGGCAAAGAGACAACCATATTCAAGAGGTGTAAATCATGGTCTCCAAATTCGCGTTAGATAATTTTTATATTGTTTCTTCTAAAATTTCCCATACGAATTAAAGATATCGGTCTTTTTATGCTGGCCCGATGCCCTCCGGGAGATTATTAATATCGATTATCTCCAACGGTCGTGTTGTCACTTACAGACTACAGCTTACGACACGCAAGGCGTGACTTCTAATGTTCATGGTGCTTTCTTTGTTATTTGCTCTTCGGACATCTTTTTTGCTAACGCCTCATTCTCATTGGCTGGGGAGCAATCACAAGTTGTTCGAAAGACACCACGTCCTGCGTTTCGTAATCTGTCAGTGACAATTGTAGCAGGACGCGTTTGCTAAAGAGGCAAGGCGCTGTTTGTGTACTCGTATCCTAATGACGCAGCACTAAGGGACCGACAAAATATTCATCTGAGAGCAAGTTGGATGATGAACCTTCATGAAACTCGCTCAAGTCTAGTTTTAAGTGTCTCAGTCCTCCCACCCCCTCCCACATTAAAATACGTGCGCAAACATTTTGACTAAAAGTTGACCCCAATCGCGTGGGTAGATACTTACTCTGTACTTTCGGCGTTGAACACGTTGCGTCTTAACTTGTAACTGCCACCAATGTTCTCACAGATAATCTTGGCGAAGGTTGTTTCACGGAGCGATTGAAGTTGTTCTGCGAAAACCAAATAACTTCGCATTTATTTGGATATTTATGTATTAGTGCGTTAACTTTATGAAACTCCAGTATCACTCTTCAGGGCTGCCACAGGCACTTGTTGCACCAAATAGGCCCTTGTAAGTTAAGGTGAAAGCTTGAGGTTATGGATTTGTTACAACTACTATGAAATATAGAATAAGCAACATTGAACTTCGCAAACAAATTATTATGTGGTTGTACACAGACAAAAAAAGAAAATAGTAAGCTTTATGACGCGATCCTAAGGCGACCAAGCAGATTTCACCAAAACGTCGTGTTTTCTTTCGATACATGCAATAACAAAACTTACACATTTATTTATCTCACGATGTAAAGATAAGGCTCGCGCATATTATGCACATGGGCGGATTTGTGGGTCAGGTTTGGGGGAGGGCTGTGCAGAGAGATGCGACGTCACGGATACATTAGATATCATGGGCACTGCGTTGCTCATATCGAATTTGTATACCGAATATTTTTCATTTGCAAGAAACTAAACATAGGTGAAAAAGTAGAGGGTGTTGGTTTTTTTGTTTTGTTTTGTTTTTTATAAACAAATTGCCCTTGGAGAGCTTAGACGAAGTCTCCCCCGCCCCTTTGCCCCCTTAAATTCGCCCTTGATTGTGCTAAATATAAATAATAAATATTGCCTTTCTTCAGGATAAACATATGGACAGAAATAACTATTGTCAGTGATGTCTGAATTTAAATTGGAATTTGGAAGAAAGAAGCCTTCTTTGAAGATTTTAGGATCAGATTTTAGAACTTTCATGTATACAGTAAGTAGCCTTACTTAAATTCTACCCACATAAACTTAAAACGAAAGATTATGAAGCTTTTAAATGTCACTTCAGTCATGATTGACGAAAATGTTGGATTACTATTATTTTGTTATCCACAGACTAAACATGCGATGTACTTGTTTTTTTTTAGATTTTGATATTTTTTTTTGATAATTACTTTTTTTTAAATATTGTTGTGAGAACATGTCCACGGTTAAAAAAAAAAAACATTGAGTAGAAAATTTAGATATAACTTTGTTTCCAAAATTAAATACAAGTTAAAAAACAAATTAATTGTTTCTTGCGGCATTCTGTTAATTTGTTAAGCAATTATACGTGTGTTTAGACCTTGGAAATCGGGGAACACAACCATGTTATAGTATACACGTTGGACACGCTCAATTTACTGTCAATTGAGTACAGATAGTTGCGTCTAATAGGTCTGACGTTTGCCCCTCAACGACTAGATTTTGACGCGGAACTGCATCCTTACCGACGCTAACACAGATACTGTGTCGTCTGGAGCGTGCCTTTGGAGAGACAGGGAAGGCAGCAGGAGAGTCCTCTACGAAAACTCCATCAAGCAACATTGGTGTCCGCCATTCCTCGGGCACGACGCGTGTGATTGGTTCCGAGTCATCGCCAAACGCTGACGTCACACTCGTTCTTAATACGAGCGGAACCGAGCTCACGCCGAACGCTGATGCAGCCCTCGTGTCCAATACATGCTCAGAGTGCGTTCCCAAACAATGGTGGATTCAGATATTTGGCGCTGCAGCCACTAGATGGCGCGCACTTTTGAAAATATTCTAATGGGTCTAATACCCTAGTTACACTAGCAACTCGCCATTAAGCCAACGACAGTTGACTCAATCGCGATCGGCCGGAGTTGCACGACGGCGCCAACTGTCATTGAGCCGCTAACGATCACTGAGTTCAACTGCCTACCTCAGATACCCGATGGTGGTTCGCCCCAATGGAGCTAAAGATGGCGGCGTCCGCCACATGGCCGACCATGGCCAGCGCAAGCGAAACACTTATCGATGCGGAAGATTGGGCGAGGTATTTAGAAAGTATCGAAGTCGCAAATATTGTCCAACAAGGTTTGATTCGGGGCCAGAGCTTCCGCTAGAATGATCAAGGCACGTCGCGGAAGCCAAAACTCGGCGAGGGCGGCCCAATTGTGATGTCGGTCCTGATAAGACTTTTGTTATGTGTCTCTTGATGAATTCGTGTGAAACGTTTTGCTCATTGTTTGTTTACTCTAAAAACAGAAAAAAGAAGTTATTTTTATTTTGTTTTAAATGTTTATAATGAATTAAAAGTGTACATACAATTCATTTGCAACACTTAAAAAAAAGTAATGTGACATTATTTTGGTTTTGTTTCGGTTTCAACTGTGTCCCCTGACGAGCATCTCAACTGCACTCTAAAAAAAAAGCCTGCGCGTCTACTTACCCGCAAAACACTCAAAGAGCCAATCTCTGCGATCTACGAAATCAGCTCAGCGAATGATGACGCGCGACATACGTGTAGACCAGGGTGTAAGATAGACAGGTGGGGAAACGAGAGCCAAATGAGCGACCGGATTGTGTCCCCTCCGGGTTTCTCTTTTTCTGTAGCGCCATCTATGTGGAGCACCGCGAACTCTCACTCCAGGTGGGCGACCGGTGGCGACCGGCTAAACTGACGGAGATTTTTTTTCTTCTCGCCGCAGCGCCATCTGTCGCAAATCGGGGGTACCCGCAAGCAGACGAGTACACAATCCGGTCACGGCGCTGCGGTAGGCCTCTATGGGCCGTCTCCCCACCTGTCTATCTTACACCCTGGTGTAGACCTCAAAATTAAGTCTGCGCTGTGGCATTAGGCAATGCAAAGCGTCACGCTTGCAATACGTAGTCTAAGCATTACGAAGTCTAAACAGATGTTCCGCCTCGTCATTCGCTGAGATGATTTCGTAGATCGCAGGGATTGGTTCTTCGAGTGTTTTGCGGGCAAGTAGACGCGCAGGCTTATTTTGTAAGGCCAGGTTTTTTTGTAAGGCCTATGTACCGTGCAACACCGGACAACTTAGTTGAGCTCAATGACAGTTGGGAGACACCAACGATCGTGGGATTAACGACAGTTAAGAGCGCCAGTGTAACTAGGGAATTACTCCAGGGTCTAATTCCATTGAAATTGACGGCGCCAAGCGGCTCGAACAAAAAGCTGTGGCGGCAGATTCGCTCGCTAGCCTTCTCGCGCGAATCAGATATTCAGAGCACCCTGGCGGTCGAAAGACGGAGCCATGGAAGTAGGTTAAAAGACACATAGTGAAAATCGCCAATAGGCTGCCCACCAAACACCTGCACCACCCGCAAAGTGCACATGTTCGCACGAGTCACGTGTCAACATGCTATAAAAAACCTGACATGACGCTCCCTGGCCTTAGCGTGTGTACGACTGACAAATGACAAATAGTTGACAAATAGTTAAAATACAGTCGCGATTTCTTTTTTGTTGTGAGCACGTTCGCCAGCTGAACGCAACCTTGCCTTCAGTGAAGG
This sequence comes from Ixodes persulcatus, assembly GCA_013358835.2. Classification (NCBI taxonomy): domain Eukaryota; kingdom Metazoa; phylum Arthropoda; class Arachnida; order Ixodida; family Ixodidae; genus Ixodes; species Ixodes persulcatus. Next base: position 34,313 of record JABSTQ010009154.1, read on the forward strand.
AGCCGACTTGGTCACCGTGCTCGTAATAAAACCTGTCGCCCAACTTGAGCTTCTGGAACATGTCGGCCACGATGTAGCCGAAAGTGGGGCCAATGGCAGTTCCTGGAACGGGATGCTCCGATATTCCGGCAGAGAACAAATCGATGTCTTGGACATCGCTGCAAAGACCAAACTTTCGAGTTGAGCATCAAGGTCGCTGGGACCGGGATGGAGGAGTCAATTATGAAATGTCTGGCATAGAAGATTTTTCTTTGCTTCGCCGTCTACCTCTCAGATTTTTTAGATGAAATTCTTTGTTTTCAAAACTGAGAGGTTATACTCGTTTTGACCGCTTTGTTAGAAATTAAAATTCCGCTAACGTATTGCATGCACTACCGGGAGCTCATATGTTGCGTAACGTCGAAGTGTGCATTAATAACTCAGTTACGGAAAAATTCTTTCTTTTTATTTCGCAATGTTTCCAGGCACGTCTATAATGCTATATAGCTCCGCCTTTTTTTTTTTTTTTCTTGCGCATTTTTTGCTGGTTACGGAGTACAGCCTCACAAGCCTTCAGGGTTTGGGCTCAGCCCTACATAATCTGTACTGTAGATAACAAATAAAGTTAATATTAATATTACTACTACTACTATTATTATTATTATGAATTTTATTATTTTAATTAATTATTATAAATTTGCAAAAAAAAAACATTAGTAGCGACATTTCACTCCAGTGCTGTAATGCATGGTTTTCGTGCTGCTGGATGTCCTCCGTAAACTATTCGTAGGTAAATATGAGGAGCTTCATCAGACGCGTGAAATCGGCACGCCATCAATGATTAGATGCTGTCTATCCGCCTAGAGGGACACATGTCCATCTTGTATAAGCCAACTAACGCGTCAAAGTTTGCCAACCAACCTACTTGTAAAGATCGGCGTACATATCCGCCGTTTCCTTGGGCATCAGGTTGTAGTTATAAAGATCATCAAAGCTGGTCAGGTTGAGTCCAGTGTAGTGGCGAACATAGTCTGCGTAGCTCCGAACTCCGTGGTCCCTTCCACGCTGTAGGTCGATTGCGAAGAGGTCGAGGCCGTGTAAACCGTCCTTCGGATTGAACAGATAGCGGGTCACCCCGTACGTGCCGTACCTACAAGGGCAAGAATTGTACTATTTTGCATCTCTGGAAAAATTAACCTTAAGGCAGCAGTTTTTAACTATGTTAGACCGTAATATATATATTGTTCGGTAGGGACATTGTTGAACGAGGAATAACACTACTTTACCACAATATAAGAAAATATGCGTGTGTGGAAAAATACTTGAGTAGCCGACGCTTTGAGCTGATGGGAACAATCGGATAGCGTCAAGTGCGCACCATCACGGTGTTCGTTTTGTTTTCGTCCGTGTTCTATTATCGCAGAGCCAATTATAAACAGAAAAGGTCCAGTGACTCGCGCTTTTAAAGCTGCTTGGTTGGTCCCGTTAGCTCGTAGCGTCGACTGCGTCTGGGCTTAAGCTGAAACGAAGTGTAGAAAAATCTTTTAGCCTTTCCACTTTGGTGAAGAAGGAAGACCAGCGAAGCTGTAGTATGGTGGGAATGAAGTGATGGCCGGCCGCAAGTCGGCAAGCCAGAGTGGAAAGACTCGAAAGGTTGCCGCCCTCTACGAGCGACGGCGGCAACCAGAGTTTTATGTCGACATTTCTTTGCGGGGGACACGATCCTGGGGAAACTAGCCTTTAACAACTCAGCTGTAAAAAAAACATCCCACTCCACTCACTAAAATTAAGATAGTGCCATATCCTCCCGTAGTGGTGTGGACGTTCCGCAAACGAGAGCGAATGCACGTCGCGCAGACCGCGCTCCGCGCGCGTTTCCGACCAAGAGGGTTGCCATTGGCGCAGCGAGACACCGGGTTCAACGAGGGAGCAGAGACGACTCTGCTCACGAGGTCCAGTCGAGAGATGGCGCCACCCACCCCTCCCTACTGCCGCGCGCGCAGCTAGCCTATTAAGCTAGCCCAAGCTAGCCCAGTTGGCACGGCGTCCACGCGACAGGCCGAGGTTCGATCGGCCTGGGAGCGGACGCACCTTTTTGTTATTTTTGTAAATGTCGCGTTCTGGTGAATTCGAGAACCCTTGTTGCTTGTTCGAGGACCGAATATGTTCTATGCGCCGAACATTGTACGCCGGTTCTTCCGGATATATCACGCGTGTACATTAGGGGCCCTGGTGGCGAGCCAGAATCGGTCTCGCTACAAACAACGAAAGCTTCTTTTTGTTTTCTTCTAACAAATATTGTACTTTTTTGATGGCAAGCGTCGCGCAGGCATATTCAAACTCGGGGAGATAAGCTAGCAGTTCGAATGACAAGCTGGCATAGTGTCCGCGATAAAAATAGATACTTTTTGGTGCGCTCGGCTTATCGGTGATAGCGCGTTGACATGTGACATGTGCAGTCTCCTTCAGCGTGACTAGAATCTGGCGCCTTTTTATGCAGTGTGCATTTTGAGAGAGAACAGGCCCCTCCAAGCGTGAACTTTAAAAAAAAAAAAGGCAAGGTAATATATACTGTGCTAATATGGCCACGTCTAAATTCTCAAGTTTACGACGGAAGTACGTTTTATCACCGTGACAAACTTTATGGCAAGTGGGTGGCATGCGAAAGAAGCAAAAATTACTTCCCGTGTCCGTCAACAAAAGGTACATCACGATATGAACGAGCGCATTTCACGTATCGCGCTCATCGTCGTCCTACCTGTCAAATGACTGAAAGGGCTCCTCAATGAGTCCTCCAAGCACGGTGGGCAGATCGCCTGTGTAGAAGTCGAATGGGTAGAAAAATTTGTCCTTGATCTCGAAGCTGTCTTCGGACGCCGTTCGAGCCAGCCCTGCAAAAGTGAGATGTGGAAGTCGGTAATTTGCGCAGGATGGAATTGCAGGCAGCCAAGTCGATACACAGCCTGCACATACGTCACACTAATGGCCGTCGTATTCTTTATACCGTTGAGCGCATATACGTTCCTCTGCGTATATTTCAGACCACCATATTTGTTTTTCTATTTGCCAGAACTAAGCAAGATTGTCCTTCAACATTATGAGATGCCGTGACGTTCTAGTCACGCATCCACTTATGCAAATCATAACGCCAAGCCCATTATTTTGTAGGTGATACACACGTCGGCGGGGTTTAGTTTGCTTTAGCACTTAATAGTTTTTGGTTAAATAGATGAGGCCCTTTAGCCTCTTTCATTTTGTTGTAAAAGGTGAGATTTCAAAGTCCAAATATTCGCCTTATTTAGACTGCCTTACGAAAACTAAACTGTAGTTGTAGTGAATTCTTCGGTTACATGAATTCATGCATATAACGACTCGATTACACTACTGGGCTAAAAACAAAAATAATAATATATAAAATTAAGAGAGCATACTCACGTTTAAAAATAGTTATTATATATATATAAAAAATTACAGGCTTGCAACTCGCCAAGCGGCGCATTTTTATTATAATAGAAAAGTTCTCAATTGAAGACTATTGTTTGTTGCAACATAAAACAAAAACCTGCCGGAGTAGTTCCGCCTTTAAATTCCTGTAGAAACACGTTCTACTCAATATAAACACACTTTTTAGAGAGTGTAACAAAGGAGGACAAAAAAAAAACATGCGCGTCTACAAAATTGTACATTTGCTTGTAAATTAACATAATATATTTCATGTAAATTGCACGTTCGATGTCATTTACTATAGTAACTATAAGAGCTCAAGAAAAGTAGGGCTTGGCGAGCCACGAGCCTTTCTTATCGCCCCACAGCCAATGACATTGTGGCATTAGACGAGAAGAACGCCAAAGACCCAATCACGAAGCGAGAAGCGTGTTGGTAATAAGCCATACCTTGCGATTCTTAACCTATCAGTGACTACGCCAGCGATTAAGAAATATAAATTACCAGAGGATGACCACTAAGTATCAGTCTTGTAAGGACACCTTGTGGGGATCTGGCTGCCTTCTCCCGCGCCGACTCTCTGGGCCCCAATTTCCGGCCTCCGAGATACGTCATGTCTCGGAGGAGCGGCGGTGACCTCGCGCAGCTCAAGGTCCGGCTGAACCACTCCCCTAAGCCAACTGACGTCACGGGACTGGCCCCCCAAAACAAAGGGGCGAAGGCTTGAAAAGGGGAGGAAGGACAAAGGAAGGCTCTCTTGGACAGCAGCTCTTTCGGACGTCGGCGCTCTTGAACGGTGGTCAGCAAGAAACGCGCAGTGGTGATAGGAGGCGAGGACGCTGGCGCGGGATTCGGCGGGAGACGGACGCAGGCGCGGGGAAAGTGCGGACAAGACGTTGAGTGGCGGACTCGACGAACGGACCGGACGGCGACCCTGGAGGACGACGTCCCCATGACGCGGTGTGGACGACCGACCGCTGGGACGCTGGGCAGCTGCTGTGGCTGCGGACGTACCCCCGGCCTCGCTGATCACCGTTCCCCGATCTCGAAAGCCCCCAAGGCAATGAGTGAAGTCAATGAACCCTTTTGCCGAGAGCGAAATATTGCTGTGTCATATTCGTCTGGGAACAGGGTCAGAGGGAATCGGAGTTAGAAGCCCGCATTAACTGGCGCCGCAACGTGGGGCCTGATTTTTGATCAGGCAGGCATTCCGATTCCTAACCTGTTTCCGGTTGAATTTGGACACTGTTTCGCGCTCTTTTTGGGGGTCATCTTCGTCGCAGGAACGCCGCACGAAGTTTCGTTGCGGGCGCGCCGCACGAATGTCCTGACAATATCGCCTGCCCGACGAGGAGGTGCGGACCTTGACCGTTTTTTTAGGGATTAACCCTTTTTCCCAGCATGTCAGGAATTTGCTTATCCCCCGTTACGAGAAGCGCCCTGAGTATTTGCTGTTCAGCGCACCGTCGGATGCTGGCACGTTGATCTTGCTGCGCAAGAGCGCTGTGTGCGTCGAAATTACCGCACTTTTCGAGGCCCGTAGCGTCGGGCGTCACCCCACCTACGCCTCCGGCCGTCCACGTCTGCTGGGAAAGATGCCAGCTCACGGTTTGAGGGATGTGACGCGCCTAACCGCCTTTGCTCGCGTATCGATGTAATGTTTTGGAACGCTTGTTACCGATCGGACGCGTTAGAGAGGCATCGCTCTGGGTGGAGAACGCTCCCATTGCGGATGGCGGTTGCTCGGACTGTTTTTGGAAATTATTCCCGCATTGCATTTTGTCCGGGAGGAGACTAGCGTCCCAGTGTTACCGTATGCTAGCTCCCAGTTGGCCTTGCTTGAGCTGTCAGCGCGGTTTTGAGCCTTGTTAGTTGACAGCGTTTTAAGGTACGGTATGCGCTCTTGTGGTTCCGACCAAGATCGCTTTAAACGAGTACCTTGTGGCCAGAGGCTACATTTAGGGGCTAAGCCCACTAAATCGTGCCGGATACGCGATGTCTGGTGCGCCGAGATCGGAATCCAGAAAACCACAGAGTTTTCGTTTTCACTTTATCGGTGGCTGTGCGTGTGTAATGCTCCGTGGAGTCCAGTCTGACGCGATGGGCATGACCCGTGCGTATCTGGCTGTAGAGTCGTGAGGTTGTTTCCGTTTAATTGTGCGCACAGTTGGTTCCGGATCCTCACACCGCTATATCGAGGGTTGAGCCTCGCGGCGGGAGTTACTCTTTCATTTCGTTTTCTCCGTCTCCGGAGGAGCGGCGGATAGCGCGTGCTTTGCGCTGCCGCCGGATATACAGTACGGCGGTACGGCTCTCGGCCGTGCTTGGGTTCGCGTTGGGACGCGAGGGCGTAGAGAGCGTAATTGGTCGTGCAGAGACCTGGATTAGAGTAAAATTATAGATTTAGGGGAGGAGCGACAGCTAGTGGGGGGAAAAAGCTGTGCTCGTGCAGTGAAAAGCTGCACGAGGGGAGTGGCGGTCTTGCGAGGATGTGACGAGCTGTTCATAGTTTTATCCTGTACAGATGCGCGGCTGGCCCGGGAAAACGTACGGTTCACGTCGGCGGGTACGTGCCCGGGAAGCCTAGAAATTATGGCAGCGGCATGGCCGTCGGCGGCCTATAACTGTTGTGCGTTGGGTCAGCCCGTCGCTGTACAAACTGCAGCCTTTGCATGAATGGGTAGCGGGTGTTGGAATGCGACGGTAAATGCGGTAGACACTTCGACGCTGCGGAAACTGTTCATGCAGAGCAAATATAGTTTATTAGCTCGTCCATTTCCAAGACCGGCCGGTTAGATTATTTGACATTTCAGTGTCGCGCTTGTTGCGCTGAAGATGAAAGGTGCGCGTGTGGGATATTTACATTGTTCGAACCCTACCTGTCCTCACAGTCGCAAGAAGACTTTTCAGTCATGCGGCGTGTTGACTTGGTCGGGGGCGAGCTTTGTGCGTACCCTACTGCGTTAGCATGAGGGCACATTGCTCGGATCGAGAACGTCGAGGAGTCGCGAGACGCGTTGACGGCGTACTTTTATTGCTCAATCCCGGCCAGCCTTGAAATCAGCTGGAAGACTTTTTAGTTATGCGGTGTCGGGGTTTGGCTGGGGGAGAACTCTAACGTGCGTCGATGCGCTTGTCGCGGTTGTCGAGCTCGTGCGGGATTCGGTGCGGACCGCCGTTACGCGCTCGTCGCTCTTGTTGGGTGGTCGCCGCCGAGCAGTGGAGCGGTAACATCGGTACATGCCCAGACGTTATGGACATAGCCGTGTAAATAGGCTGTCCAATGAGATCTGCTGTTCACACGATCTAGGTACTATTCCCTTTGTACTGGTGTAAGTGGCCGGTACCACAGAACAACAGCCTCTCAGTAAGGTGATTATCCCTTCTGATGAAGGCGTGCGGCGTAGCTTTGCTGTAGCGCGTTTGTAGCTCGGGTGTCGCAAACGCCGGGTGCATGAGTGCCCGTCTTGAGTAATTGCTACTGTTGGCAGAGTGTTTATTTTCCGTAGATATTTTAGTCGCACCTCGCGAACGGGGCAGGGATTGTTGCCGTTTCTGTTTTACGGGAGGTTATTGTTAGGTTTTGAGGTTTTGTGCGTTCTTCGCGAATGTGCTGGAGATTAATATTGTTGTCAGATGTGTGCGGTTCTGACGCTCTGGTAAATTGTTTTCTGTTTTAAAAGAATGCGGTTGAGTTTTATAGGAGCAAACGTTGTATAGTGGACCTATGTGCGATTTGAAAATATAGAGTGCTCATACTTTTTATCTGAGGAATAGTTTTCCACTTAGGTACCTCTCGAATGTGTAGCGTGACGTTCTTGATGATTGCCTGCCTGTTGGTATTGAAATGAAGAGTTTTGTTTTTATTTCGTGGCATGTCCAACGATCGAAAGATTTTGGTTTCGTCGCGCTGTCTGGTATAGCGTATCGGTATTCGTTTTTGCGCGACTCGCTGTCTGGGATATTAGGGACGGAAGCGAACTTTAAGAGCCGGCGTGTGTTGTGTGTGCCTGAGTGCCCGTGCGTGTTGTGAGCTGTGGTGCTCCGCACCAGTTTGTGGACGTGCTCCGTCGGTCGCGGGCTGCCCAGTGAATGAACGTCCACCACTGGCCTGCCTGGTTTGATGCCACCACCATCACCATCGAGGGTGCTCGTCATCATCGGTGACACTCAGCTGATCGAGTTCCCCGCCGGAGTTCCTGGGAACCACGCAACCTCAAGCCCCCCGGAGTCTGAGCCTTGAGGGGAGGGAGGTGTAGGAATCTGGCTGCCTTCTCCCGCGCCGACCCTCTGGGCCCCAATTTCCGGCCTCCGAGATACGTCATGCCTCGGGGGAGCGGCGGTGACCTCGCACAGCTCAATGTCCGGCTGAACCACTCCCCTAAGCCAACTGACGTCACGGGACTGGCCCCCCAAAACAAAGGGGCGAAGGCTTGAAAAGGGGAGGCCGGACAAAGGAAGGCTCTCTTGGACAGCAGCTCTCTCGAACGGCGGCTCTCGAACGGCGGGACACGAAGGATGGTGCAGCGGTGACAACGAGACGAGGACGCTGGCGCGGGATTCGGCGGGGAGACGGACGCTGGCGCGGGGAGTGCGGGCAAGACGTTGAGCTGTGGACTCGACTAGCGGACAGGACGGCGACCCTAGACGACGACGTCCCCATGACGCGGTGTGGACGACCATCGCTGGGACGCTGGGCAGCCGCTGTGGCAGCGGACCTTACCCCCGGCTTCGCTGATGACCGTTCCCCGATCCCGAAACCCCCCAAGGCAATGAGTGAGTGAATAAACCCTTTTGCCGAGAGCGAAGTATTGTTGTGTCATATTCATCCGGGAACAGGGTCTGAGGGAATCGGAGTTAGAAGCCCGCAACCTTAAAGGGGGGGTGCAACGATTTCCGGACTTCAGTCAAAAATTTGTGGAAGTTGCCCTCTGACACTTCTGATGTAAAGAACAGAAAGCCGATTTCGCCTGCGTGTCCTAGTTGTTGCGTAAAGAAAAAAAAGATAAATATTGGCATTTCGGGCACCCCTCAACTCACTCCCAGTCTTCAGGGTCACACCTGGTCCCCCTCCGAGTGACGTCATTCAGAGTGCCGTGTAGCTTCCCGTGTGCTATCTCGGAGGACGCTTCCTCTCCCTCTCTCTGCTGACATTAGCGGGCGTTATGCTACAGCTTAGAGCCGAGCGAGGTCACGTAATCTTCTAGCCGTAGTTCCTTCGGCTGCCACTTGTGGCTGCAGGTGGGGGAAAAAGCTCGGCTTTTGCTTTGCGATTATGCAGCGGAATCGCGGCATTTTTAATGAAGGAGATATTTTCTCTATCCTCCGGGACACGATAAACAACGTAAAAATGACGAGATTCAAATTATTTTAATCATAAAATCGTTGCACCCCCCCTTTAAAGGACACATGCAAAGGAAACAACTTTTTTTTTAAAACAGCCAGGTTGGGAAAAGGAGGTCATAAAACAAATTTACAACAAAAAATAGAATGTTTAGAGCTATATTTACGGCGCTATACGAATTTGCAATTGGCGCCCGCGGGTGCCGCGGAAAAGTGGCCCATATATATCACGTGACTGGCCCCTATTTGTCACGTGTTACTTGCAATATTTCGGAAGTTTCTTACGGTCTCGAAAAGTTACTTATTCTTCTTCGTTTTAAGTGCAACAAAAAACAAAGAACAACAAGTAACTTTTAGAGCCCAAAGGAAGCTCCTGAAAAAGCGCAAGCAGACGTGACAGACCTGTGCGCCGGTCAGATGACGGCGGCGGCGCCCCGGAGCACACGAACTTGCGCGGCGGCGGCAACGGCGGCGTGGAGAAACGCGTTGAAGCGGCAGCGCACAACGCTCAGCGTGCGGCGGCGGCGTGACTTTGCGGCGGCGGCGACGCAGCGCGGCGGCGCATAGGTCTACCACGTGACCAGCAGCGGCGGCTCCCGCGGGCGGCAATTACAAATTCGTTTTGCGCCGTAACTATAGCTCTAAAAACTTTCTTTCTTCGTTGTAAATTCATTTTATAACATTCTTTTTTCATCTAGGCTTTTTAAAAATGTTTTTTTCCTTTGCATGTGTCCTGTAATAAAATTTAGGATTCGAAAAAATCATATCAAGGCGCTTTACAATCCTCTTCTTTTAATAATAATAATATGAATAATATCTACTTTCAAAAGATAATGTTACCCTGGATGGCGTCCCAGGCTGGGCGGAAGGTTAACTAGTAAAACCCGTACGGGAAAGTGCACCTGCCAGCACGCAAAGACTGGCAGGCGCACTTTCAGTTCAAACTGCGTATTTGCAGTTTAAAAGCAGAACCTCTACCAACATCAATCATGTTCCTTGAGGACCCGCGACAGGTATTACACAGAGGGGTCTTGGCATGAGTATAAATGCATAAGTATAAAACACAACTAACACAACAATAATTCAATACTAATTAAACGCTGTAATCTAATTTGATGGGTTAGAGAGGAAAGGGGTAGCAACAGGCTGAAAATATATTAGCGTTATTTATAGAGACAATGTGGTTAAGCACAATATTCCAGTCTTTTATTGCCAATAGTAATGTAGATATTTAATAGGAGACCGTGCACGACGAAGCAATTTCACGTAATCTAAAATAATGGTCAGGACGGGAAAAAATACGGTGACGAGGTGATAGCAGGGAGTCTTTGTCTGGGAAGAAACATCAGAAAAGACATCGCAAAAAACGTATTCATACCTTGCATTCTTAACGAAATTAATGACTGCATTTCCAGGCACATGTAGAAGGTAACTGAGTGGTGACTGCGTCAGATTAAAACAAAATTCTTATAAAGTAAGGAACCGGCGGCCGCGGTCATGATGGACGCCGAAAACATTCTTCGGTTACTCCACAATATGCCCATGCTGATAACTCATCATTTTTGTTTTTCCAACTTCTGGCCAAATCAGTGTGGCTGAAATGTGCCGACACGTTTTTGCACATGATCCTGTGGTCGGCGGACGTACACAAACCCGGGCTTACGGCCATTTACCAGTAGATTACGATTACGAAATATAAAATACTTAATTACAGGAGGAAGGTGCCGTTGACGAGAGTGTGTCCCAAGCGGAAGGCTGCAGCGGCAAACTCATTCACCATGCTGGCGTCGACGCTGGCGTTGTAAGATGTGTAGCCGGAAGATCTGGGCGTCAACCCATACGCGTTCGAGGTGTCGGCGCCAATTATCTCGGGCAGCCATTCCTTGTAGACCACGTGCTGTAGCTGCGACTCCACGATGCGCCTATGGCCAGACAATTGCAAAACAAAAGTTAGGAAGCAACATCAGCCGCTGAGAACATATGTGTCTTGTGGCATTTTTCTACCAGAAGCACACAACCTATACCCTGCTCGCTGTGAAAATAAAGTGAACATTTTGGGGGGCGACCCCAGTTTTCTTTAAGAGTATTGAGAGCTCAGAAACAATTTCATTGGCTGCGGAGTTGTGATAAGCAGCTCAGGACTAACCATGCCTTTCGTTTATTAAGCTCTCTGTGACTAAGGCTGTAACTCTTAAAATGTCCTAGAGAAGAATATGTTTCTGTTCATTGAGGAGGGCGAACTGGCCTCTTTGTATTTACATCTACGAAGTACTGTTCATAAAGTATATATGAAAATATTCGTATCAAAATCAAATAGCCTTTTTACAAAGCTAACGCTCGACCAGAATCTTTCCATTAAAATATATATTCTAAGGTGTGCGTAATCAGCGACGCACTTCAGCACGGAAATCTTAGACGATACACCTATCTCGAGTTTGTTCAGAGTTTAGGAAAGAAATATCGACAAGAACACACTCCTCGGAACCCTTCATTAAAGGTCAAATACCGACGGACGTAATTGCGTGAACCAAGTGAGCCATAATCTAAACTGAATTTCTGAAACCGTTCCCAAGGTTTTCAAGGTGGGAAAGAACGCGCATTAAAGCGTATCAGAGGGCAAAAACTGCGTGTCTTTTGAACGGTCGTGCACGAAACTTAGCCTTAGCCTTGATCTTCTTCACACTCCCTCCTGTTGAGTTTGTGCTTAGATGTGTCACCCCCGAGCAATAACTTGTCAGTACGCCGGTATCAAAATAGCCCATTCTGCGTGTAACATATATTAGGACCTATGCAAAAGTTAACTTGGGTTGGGCTATGTGCTGCACCTGCTCTATTAATGTTACGCGTGTTAAATCCCTCTGTCGTACTTCAAGGACGACCGAACAACCTGCGTAACATTCCGTCAATACTTTTTGTGCTATTTTTACTAGCGATGAGAACAGTCATGGGGGATGCTTTAATGAAAAGCATCAGACAATACATTGACATATTTTCTGAAAGGATGACCTTCCTCACTTTGTAACTTGAAATATTTCCTCGTCCTCCCAATGAGGGTTAACGCCTTGAAACTGCTTGGCTATCCTGTTGTGCTGCAGGAACAAAATAATCTGCAACGATGTGAGGGCCGGATGCTGATTGGACCTGGGGTCGCCTATAAAACACACAAACAAAAAAGGAATTAGTAACAGAACCTTCGGGCAAACAGGACACGGTCCTGTATTTTAAACAAAAACAAACATTACGCGTATTGGTTTGATTTCCACCAACACTACAGTGCTTTTAAAAAGGCGCTTCTCCGTTCCAACAGTGAATAAAAAAATTAAAAGGTGAGGATGATATCATCTCCAGAGATCTCAGCTTCTCTAAGTCTCATTCAAAACTTTCACAAGTTGGTGTCCTTCTACAGAAGGTCCGAACACCTATGTAGGGCGTATCAGCGGGGGAAAAAAGTCTAGTTAAGTCTGTGTACACATGACCGGCGTCTCCCATTTATCGCATGAAAGCGCTACTGAGCATGTTCAGAACTTGCTCTACAGCCCAGCCGACAAACATGGCCGCGCGCAGATGGCGCTGATTTATATGAGGCTCTTCATGCGAAAGCATTTTAATCGCAAAATGTAAAAAAAAAGAAAAAAAAAGAAAAAGCTTGGTCAAAAGGTTTGACCTGTTTCGAAGCAAATCTGGTTTTCGCCAGGGAGACTACACTGGTCCGAGTCGGGATTGAAGCTCGGAGGCGGTAGCATGATGCTGTTGACCTCTTGGCTCTTGAGAAGACCTGGAACACACAAGCTATCTTAACATACCGCTTAGAAAGGAACATCAATGCTCTGCTAGACGGAATAAAGAACGATCCTTTTGTGGATCCTTAGGGAATGCGTTAGCATGCCCCCTGGGAAACGCGACAAACATCCTCCCTTTAGAAACGCTAACGCTGACCCATTCAGCTTTCTACTTTGGCTTTCTCTTTTGCTTCCTCTACTTTTTGCTGCCTCTTTTTGGTTTCGTTACGGGGTCAGCGCTAGCGTTTCCCAAAGGGGGACGTGTGTGGCTTTTCCCAAGGGTCATCATGCTAACGCATTCCCTAAAGATCCACCAATGGATCTTCCTTTAATATATCTTTGGCACGTACTTAGACCAGCGCTAGGACTTGGTTCATACTCCATTTTTCAGCACGAACCAAGGCATTCGCGATCCGCACACCTGCAAGTTCAGACTCGCCCCAGCATCCGCGCACGCATCGGCTTCTTCCCCGTGACGTCGCCTCCCTCCCGCCATTGTCCCTCGCTACTCTCCTCTCTACGCAGCGTGCTCCCCTTCCACTGTTTTGTCCATAGACGGATGCCGTCAGCTTTCCCCTGTGATGTGGGTACTAATGCTAACGCATTAAAAGTAACCGGATGATTTCAGACTTATTTTAAAATACGAGGAATTGCTTAAAGAGCTTGCCATTTTGGAACGTTCTGAGGCTGTCCGTTTGTTCCTTGCTGATTCCGTAGATGTGCGAGGCGTCCATGTACGATGTCCTTGAGTTCATCTGCTCCCTGCGTCCTGAAACAATTATGTCGTTTGCTCGGTGAGATGTATTCCAACAATCATGCTAAGTTGTCAACACGGGCAATCGAGCATGCAATCGGGCAGCGCAGTAAGCGCACACTCCTAATTTTCAACCATACCAAAAAAGGGCATGACTTTGCAAATTGTAAATGTGCGCGTGTGTTTGTTTGTGGGAGTGTGCGCGTGCGTGCGTGCGTTTGTGAGAGCGTGCTTGTGTGTAAGTTTGTGTACGTGTTTGTGCTTTTGTTTGCGTATGTTTGAATGTTTGTCTGCGCGCGTATGTGTGCGTGCGCGCGCGCGTGTGTTTGTACATTAGTGTGTGCGTGGGTTTGCGTATATGTTTCTACTTTTGTTTGTATTTTCGTGTGTTTGTGTGCGCATGTGTGTTTGTGTGTGTGCGTGCGTATTCTCATTAGAAAACTTTACACACCAAGCATACAACGAAAACAAGGGGAAGAGCGGGTGAACGACAGGCAGCTGACGTTGAAGTCGGCGAAGAAAGGATCTTCTGCCGGAACGTCGATGGGGTAGCATTGCGGGGACGTCCTCTTGGGGAGATCGCAGCACTTTTGGTCGGGTGGGCCTGAAAACAAATATGCTCGTAAACCGCTGCCACACATCAAAATACATCATACGAAATGATAGTCTGCGCAGACACTGTCTGAGACTCGCTTCTTTCTTCTATGGCGATTCTGTCACATCGATCATACGGAAACTGTCTGCATACATGCGTATAATGGAAACTGGCCTCGAACATGCTCGGGGCGTGTGCCCAGATCATTTTGTCGTCATGTCTGCATGCGAACGCCGTGCCTTCTATAGGATGAATAAGCAGTGTGACTTGGGCTATAAAGTTGTAGAGTCGACTTCACAGAGTGTAATCGGAAGTAGGTTGTATTACCTATGCATGGGCTCAGCACACGCGTATAACCTTGTTTGACTCATTTCGAAAAGCCAGTCGTCACGCTCTGTGACTAGAGACAACCGAGCGACAAGGACATCAATAAAGTGGGTGCCCGGAAGTAGGATATAGCGCTGATAGTGTGCATTGAAGGAGGCATTTATGAATTTAATGTTTTTTCTCCTTTGTTTCGCCATATGTTGAGGGACGGCGGGAGTGTATGCCGCACGGGCTGTGCTCAAGCGAGAGTTTACTGGCAAATAGTGTAATAAAGATTGTTTCCTGAGAAGTCCGACTACGTTAGGTTGGTGGAAACGTTAGTGTGAATAACAGAGATAGGTTATCAGAAAATGTCATATGGGACAGGTCCCAGGCAGCCCTCAGGTGTAATGGAAGAGAAAGAGAAAGAATGCATAAAAATTGTGTGGAGAGTTAGAACTCGCAGACGACTATGTAGCGCGAAAACGTTCTAGTCGTCTGCGAAGTTGTTCGAACTCCAGGGGTGACACGGTCGATGTTGAGAAATCACCCTCTCAACTAGCGACAGGCGTGTCATCACGAACAACAACGACTCTGCCGAGAAGCGGCGGTATGACTCAGAGCGAGATTGGTGTGATGTTGGTGGTTTGAGTTCAATGTAAGAAATCTGATTGCCTGAATGTTACTGCCACAGCCGACGAAGGAGTTAACACGAGGGGTGTAGAAAGGATGCCGAGACGGTGCACTTTGTACAGGAGAGACCTCTGGCGCCATCAGGTTTGTCGATCCAGCCATTTGATGCCGCCGGGAGACAAAGAAACGTGTTATGTCTTGCGGGATTTCTCTGCTAGGTTAGTATTTTGGACTGCGCTGGTAGGTATTTACTCTCATGCATAATGTTTTTTATGATGCTCGGGGATAACGCTTTCTCACTGCTCATTTCAATGTCACGGTCATAACACCTGATAATCGTTTCATCCGATGTGACTTGGCATAAAGTCAATAAAACATCTGCGTGTACTTTCGAACGAAAGCGCAAAGCCTCATGAAAACGTGTCGCGTCTCATAAAAGCGATTTGCGCTAGTCTTTTCTGTTCAATCTGGACCTCTTCGGACCCCTGAATGCATTCGTCAGGACTGACACGCCGTGCGCTTCCAGTTGTCTCAGCGAAGTTGGACACGTTGCATATCAATTTTGAAAGGAATGTTTATACAGCCTACACAATTATTAAATGCAACGATTTCGATTTCTATTTCAGTATGATCGGGTAGAAACAAAAAGCAAACACGGCGTTGCTGGTATTGTGAACATACGTTTTGCGGTAATGTTTTTTTTTTTAATTATTGGTTTAATAGTAATATGAAACCCGTTTAGAACGAACCCACATACAGCGAATTATTGTCGATATCGAACTCACGGAAAATTTAAATAAAAATGCACGTAAAAAGTACTTTTTATAACGAACAACCTATTGGCTATATCGAACTTTTCCCCCCCTAGGAAGGCTTCCAAAAACATGCAAACAATCGTCTTCTAGTCTGTCCCTCCCCTCCCCCCCCCCCCCAAAAAAAAAACAAAAAAAAAAGAATCTTGGAAATAAAAAATTCCAAAAGCTCAAGCCGCGAACAAAATTGACAAAGAGAAGCGATTTAGAAAGGGAGAAAGCTAAAAAAAACACTGCACGCACGCACAAAAAAAAAAAGAACTTCATCTTAAAGCGGTTGCCTACGAAGGGAAGAGATTCAGAAGGCAAGATAAGCTAAAATACCAAACTCTGCACGAATGAAAAAGGAACAAAAAAAAAAACTTTCAGCGCTTTGTTACAAGGTAGAAGCGAAGCGATGAGAAAGAGAAGCTCTCGCCTTACTACAAACGCATCGTAGAAGTTCGTTGTAAATGTTTTTTGCTATATCGAACTACTTGCTATATCAAACTGATCTTAGCGTTTCCTGCTGTTCGTTATAAAAGGGCTTGACTGTATAATGGTAGCACAAGAGCGTTTTCGCCGGTTTTATTTGTTTTATTTTTAATCTGAATATTTTAATTTACGTTTTTGGGCATAAACAGAACGTTTTAAAGCGAAGTACTGCCAGTAGCTCTACGTTCGGTGCCAATGGTGGCCCGGCAACTATGTGCGTCGCGCGACGGGCTTTTGCGTGCATGAGTTTCGAATGCACAAATATCGACGCGAATCGCCAGCTGGTGCGTCATGCGTAGTGCCGCGCGGCATCCAGTTTCACCGCTACCAGCTAGCGCGCGCTCGAGCGCACGAGAGCAGACGACCAAACACATCAATAAGAGCTACTCGACGCACTCCCCTATTCCCTTTACCCTGTACTATGGTCAATAAAGCGCTTACAACACACACCAGCGGAAGACAAAAAAAAACAAAACAACGTAGTTTGTTGTTTTTGAGACGATTATTGCAGTATTATGTTCCCTCTCCGCGACTACTCTTACTTACTTGTATCATCTACTTTCGACAACTCTTACTTACTTCTATCATCTACAAAAGCATACACATTTGTAATAACAGCGTTTGCGATCTTAAAGGGGCCCTGCAATCATATTTAAGCGTCCACCTTTTTTGCGGTTTCCACGTCTCTTGGGGTTCGGGCAAGCCAGCGGGCACGGAGAGAGTAACTAAATATCAGTGCGTCATATTTTAACCGGATGACGCGGAAACCTCCTCCACCGATGGGGGCGACCCGCGGTACCGAAAGCGCGCGTAATGTGACGTCTTAGGTCCTGGGCTTACTACTGGTCAGAGCCGCTAAAAGCTTCTTTTTAGTCGAAATACAAAATATTAGTGGCGCGAACCGTTTCAATTATTTATAAAAGTAGTTTTTGTTCAGTATTTTAGATCAGAAAAGAAACAAATGCAGTTTATAAAGTACGGATACAAGAAATGACCCGTCGACATACCCGCCACCAAGCGGTGGAAAAGGCGGCGCATACTAGAATGGAGTAGTGGGATCAGGCGCCGACACGGAAAGGTCCCGGATGTACGCGGCGTCGCTGCGGTCGTAGGGACTGAAGGATCCGACCGGCTCCGAGCGTTCCCAAGGCCTTCAGCGAGCAGCTTTGTCTGGCGGTTTGGCCGTTTCGCGGTATGGCAGCGCGAAGTGGCTCCCATTCTGAACTGATCTTTACCCCGTGTTTGCTGTCGTTTGTGGCCAATGAAGTGTCATGCCGAATTAGTGTTTAATCGCGTAGCAAATGCAATGAGAGCCGCTCTGGCTGCCCACTACATACAGCCTAATCAAGACATGCTTTAGTGGCGCCCTCTCGCGCCGTCGACACGGAGTGCGGCAGCCGTGAGCGCTCGCTCAGCTCACTACCCCTCCTCTAGTTCACGGCCACTCAAGAAACCAAGGACGTCATGAGGGAGGTTATTTTTTGCTTGTTTTTGTAATTTTAATTTGCCTATAACTTTTAAAATAAAGCGAAATTCGAGAAAAGAAAAGTTTCATTAAGTTACTACGTTCAGTGCGCTCAGGTTTGGTGCAAATTAAAAATTAGTAAAAAAGTCATTGCAGGGCCCCTCGGGTTTCTGCAAGGAAGGTAATCCTCTTAGCGCTCTCCCTCTACTAAGCTGCGAGGGGAGCCAAGTTGGAGCAAGGTAAAGAGTGGTGAGGATATAAGAATGGAGCAGGAGGGCGAAAAGTTGAAAGCGACAAGTGTATGTCGGCCTTTAACTGAAATGTCGCGTTTTCATTGGTCACATATCGTCCTGGAGATAATTTTTATCTTTGATTGTTTTTTTTTAATATAAAAATCGGCCGCGCCTCGTTATTACTTATAGAATTCTAGGATTATTAGAGCCCGCATAGTGAGTTATCGCCATATTTAGGCGATCTCAGAAACCTCTTCAGGGCCACTGCGCACAGTTTGTTTTATAGCGTTTGACTGCTTTGCGTCGAGAAACAAAATCGAGCTTCAAGCACGTCTGTGCTTCGTATGAAGCGTGGAATCCGATTCAAGTGTACAGTACATTGGCACGAGACATAAGAAGCAGGGATTTCCTGGTTTCTCACAGCCGCATCGCACCCAAACGCAACTGTGCTTAGGGGCCTTTAGCTTTTACCCGTGCTTCGACAACGTTCGAATTTTTGGTGTTTCGTTGTATGTTCCTTGTGATCTCGCGTTCCGCACCGGAGCAGGCACGCTTATACATTCGTTACAGTTTTAGACGTTCAAGTTTATACTACCCAAAACGAGTCCTAACAAGTCCCTTTTCGCAGCGCCCTCCAGGCAACGCAGGAGGTCTATTCAAGGACACCAGCGAGCCCCGAGGCGCACGGCGCCGGTCTGGCGAAAAATCCCGGTTTGTTACCGTAACGAAAACCTCAACGGATGTTCGCCGGTAGGCAAGCGGGGCACGTCATCCTCGGCGCTGTTTACGTGATAAGGTTCAAAAGGTGCCCGACTGACGGCGAATCTCGGCTTTGGCGCTGGAGACGTTGGCGGAGTTAACAGGTGTTCACACCTGCCGTTTCTATCTGAATGAACATCGTACCGACTTGTGGTTGTGTTTTACTTCTGGGTGATGTGCGTTAAAGACGACAAGCTAGCTGGGGCGCTGCACTGATTAAATTTCTTACCTACAGCGGATGCACCACACGTCCATTGGGGCTGACCACAGTCTAAGAAATCTAAACATACGCACAACACAATCAATACACGACTCATTCTTAGAAGACAAGGGATAACGTTACCAAAAGTTAAGTTTCCGGGTGTGGCTGCCAAAGTGATATCGTGGTCCAGAAACTGTCCGAACTGCATAGCTAGGTGCGTCCACCTGGTGTCTGGAACGTTCACCTCCGGGTGAACCGTGAAGGACACCTTCCTTGCGTTGGGAAGTGGGTCACCATTACGGGCGACCCTGGGTTGGCTGACACCTGTTTCGATCGCAGTCACGTGTTAAGAGCCATTTTAAGGAGCATCTGCGTTAGCAAGAGGAAACCATTTTCCCCTATAACATCTTCCTAAGAACAAAATTGTCTTCCTCCTGAGATGGAACGGAGCTCGCGGCCTCTGGGCGACTGGTGCCCGCTGAAAACAAATACGCCTCGTCCGGGAATCGATCCCGATACTTCTGCAAGACTAGTGGAGCGCTCTACCGACACATTTTTGTTTTCAGAGCCACCAGTCGCGTAGACGGCGCTAGCTGCGCTCCATTTCAGGTGAAAGCCCAGTTTATTCTTACGAAAATCTTCTTTACATTGGGCGCATACCGTGTAACTCGATATATTAGATCATCTTCTGAATATTAAAGAGCAACATGCTTATAATCGGCGTCGCCTTTTTTGTGCGACGTTGTCAAGGCTAAGGTAGTTTCAGATTTTCTCTTGAAAAGGAATCGGCAACCTTGCGTTGCAGCGGGTCAAATCGCCGCAAAGCGGAGGCGGAGCGTGCCGGACGGAGAACGGAGATACGGAGATTGGGGGGGGGGGGGGGGGGGGGGGTCATATTGATATGGAAGATTACAAAAAACTGTCACATAGGAAAACCGACATGAAAGGTTTTTAACTAGGTTCAGGCACACGTAACATAAACTTGTTCGAGTCCACTCTTAGTAAGATTTTGGGTGTTCAATATTGCCTGCAAAGGTGCAAACGTTCACATTAAAACTCTCGACCCAGAGTTGTAAAACATATTGAGGTGCTCATTTTTCGTTCGTAAGGACCACGTTTGACTTCACAGCCTTCACCTCGAAAGAGTTATTTCGCTAATATATATTCCTGCTGTAGCGAACACTTCGACCCAGGTCGCTGCAAGATTTCGTAGATTTTAAAACTTTCATTTAGGGAGGCTAGCGGAATGTCTTATCAAAGTCGTTCGCTGCAAATGGATTCTTCAGTGTATTGCCTGTTTGGGGATCAGCTGATCAGCTCATTTTCTCTGGCAAATCTGTACAACGTGTTCAGAGTTTTTGTCTTTGTGTTGTCGTTCTTGTTTTTTGGTGTTTTTTTGTGCGTGTGTGTGTGTGTGTGTGTGTGGGGGGGGGGGGGGGGGGGCTTGTTTTTGGTGGCTGGCAGGTGACCGTATAATATTACTCCGCGGGCCGTATGCGGCCCGCCGCCGATTGGTCCCGACCTCTGCTTTATACAGTATCGGCCCTTCAGTTTTCAATTTGTCGGAATTTAGGTTCTTAGAGTGCAGTGCGAGCGAATGGCAGTCGTTAAAATTCGTGACTGCGACTTCCTTAGGAATTCAGCCGTAAGGCAACTGCGTTGTGCTCGGTCGCAGATTTTTGTTTTAAGATTTCTGGAGGATAAAAATGCGTTTTCTGCGATTTCAGATCAAGCTTCATATCACTGATAACCATGATATATGCACCAAGATGGCTACAGTGTCGTTACTTTAAAACTTAGCTTATAACTGTATACATTGAGAAAACAGCGCTCGTCCCGTCCTTTTTATGTGCTTCTTCAATAAACTTTCAGTTGTCAGTCAGAGCTCGTCCCGTCCACTTATTCTTCTACTCGTCGTTGTGATTGTTTCGCTGGTTTTCCCATTTAGTCATGAACCAACTCGTCTGCACCGCCACCTTCATTAGTGACTCTATAGTTTCCACGGTGCTGCAGCCCCGCGATCACGTGGCTTCATAGTGGTGTCTTAATTCCCAAGCTACTTCGTGCGAAGGCGGGGCTGAATCTGTATGCCAGGCCAGACGAAGCCACACGCTCGTGCGAGCAGTTTTCGCAGCAGTCCAGAAACTACGCTTTTCAGACAACGTCATACGCAAACGTACACGCACGCACACATGCACATACAGATGCTTCTTGCGTAGGCAACCTTTTTCAGTCGAATAAAGAGAGGACATTCTTGGAGCTATTGTATGACAAGAAGCGCATAAATATATAGCGGGTGTCTTCGCTTTTGGGGCAACGCGGCATAGTCAATGAATTATTACGATGCACGGATCGTGTTGCGTCGCGACCATCTTATTAACTGCTCCGATCAAATTGCTGCTTTTCCCGAAAAGAATGCCGAAGCACGAACCACAAGGCAAGAAGCGGAAACATATTCAGCAACGCTCTGCGTTTCGCAAGCTCTTGACTCTGGGGTACACGAACTCTAAATAGTCATGTAGTGTGCGCGTAGATTCAGATACTTATTCTTAATCATATATCCAAACCTCGTCACCCATTAACGCGAATGTAGTACGCACGAAGAAATGTGGAGAGCGTTTATACTAGTTGTCACCTCAAGAAGAACAAACAAACAGGTTTTGCACATTGCTTATACGCTGCGCGAAGTAGTTCTTACCAGATTTGGTTGTCTGAGGAAAACGCGTTGCTTGTAACCTTTGAAACGTGCACACTTCTCTATAAGGTAACGAATATCTAACCTAATATACACCTACATATATTTTGATTCTCCCCGTAAAGGAGTGGAAGCAGCCATGTTCCGCGAGGAGCCGGACCTTTTTTTTTTACTGCGGTAGCGGAGGTGAAATCGAGTATAGTTTAACAAAAAGCATTTGGATGAGCCAATCCGTGTAATCTATACTGAAGCAATTCGGCGAATCACGACCATCAAAATATCTTTATACCTAAACAAACCCATTTGCGGTGTGACACTGAGCATAGCATATCAGCATTCTCAGTGACACAGCGCAAACTATTTTTTATACATAGGTTTAGTCTTGTCATTCGTGGAACTCCCTCAGTAGATGTATAATAAACGTGAAGAAAAAAGGAGAAAAAAACACTGTCTAGGTTGCGCAAGTCGCCGCCCGATTCAAAGGGTTCAGCCTCATTCATCCAGATTGCGGCAATCGACTCTCTCGAGTGCTTTGGCGGAAGGTAGATGCCCCGGATTTCTTAGAGTGTAATGTGCGTAGTGTGGGAAACTGTAAAACATCACCATCTGCATAGTCCGCTGGAAGGATCCTTCGCATGCAGGAATCGGTACTTCCCCAGTCTGGATTCGCTAGGTTGTTGCAACTGCCGTCAGCCGTCCGGTACGGATAGGTAGCGTTGCAACTGATCGCTGGAGACCCGCAGAGGTTGGAAATATTGACATCTTCTAAGGCGCGAACACTCTCCTCTTGGGTTTCAAGTCTCCGGGGCCTGTGGGGAAGAAACGGCAGTTATGAAATTAGCGAGGCTCCAGACGAACTGTATTTCTACAAATATTTTAACACGAGGAATCAGGAACTATGGTATACTAACCTTTATTGTTCTGTCCTGGCTTTATACACCTTCGAGAATTAAATTACATAGAACAATGATCGCCACCGGGCAAGTTGAACACATCATCTGGTGCTGGCGTGTGTGGATCGTCTGATAGTCAAGCCTCGCTAAGTCTTGCACGCGGTTACCCGACCTGCAGCCAACGTTACATGAACCACTCAGTTGGGAAACTGCTATAGAGCCTGCTCTAAAAAGGTGGCTCCGATCCGTCATCGAGAACCGAGCTAATGGCGATCGCAACGCTGCCATTTCTGCCGCAGCATCCACTCTGGGAACTGCACGGCTGCACGTCGAGTCGGGCGAGGGCCGGTGGCGCCATCTCGCAGGGCCATCTCGCAGTAGTTACGTAAAGCAACTTTCACGTTTCAACTCGTCGCTAAAGGGTGGCGCTGTTATCGTATTTAGCTCGGTCTCGGTGGACGCCAGCGGCCCAGGCTTCAAGGATGAGTTTCCCAACTGAGGGTTTTAGTAACGTTGCCTGCAGCCAAACAGTGCCTTTTTTTATCCACGGTTACTAGACTACCATTTCAAGCGTGGCTACTCACAGGCATTTCTACAGGTTATGTTTGCGTAGGGGCATGCATCCCCCTACGCAAACATAACAAATACTCTCTAGAGTATTTTTCGCGCATAATGGTTCGTCCATCTAGCACCTAGCAGTTTCCGGTTCCCCACTCCAGAGACGGAAGACCGTCACACGAAGGCTGCGTCATTGTTCGGCTGAAACTCGTGTCCTGAGTTATTGAGCACGAGTTCCTGCCGAATGCTGACGTAGCTGTCGTGTCCTCACTGACATAATACGAAGAGGGAAACTGAAGCAGACGATGAGACGACGGCGCACGGTGACGTCCAGTGCGCTGAGCTCTGATTGAAATGAGTCTGGATAACCGCAAAGGCTTCCTGCCTTTGTCGTTTCCCGCTGTCTGCCTCCAATCAGAGCGAACAAGAGCGCCTCCAAGCTTTGCTTTGCCTCTCTGCCGGCTATCTTTCTCGCCACAAGGCGACCCAAGCACTCGAGAGCCAGCGATGTCCGGAGGAGGCGTGAGCCATTAGATTGCCAACGCTCTTACATGGTTTGAGTTGCTCCCTCATTTATATCAAGATTCTCTACCTGCATCTCGTCGACATCGAATGTGTGTTTGTAATTACACGTGGTTATTGAACGTACCCAGCTGTAAGCTGTCTCGAAGTTTCTTCGAAGAGTCCTGCCAACTCGGCTTGACGCTCTGATCTCGCGAGTGATTCGTCGCTTCGCGACATCACCAGGCGGGATGCGTAGGGACATCCGGATGTTCTCGCTTCACGGCGTCCTGAGGAAGAAAGAAAAAATTCCAAGCGCGAAGTTAGTTAGTGTTAAGTTAACTTTGTAACGAGGAAAGGTGTGCGCTCTCAGTCGGGAGACGAGAGCGGAGTGTTTGTATACTGACTGGAGATCCACTCAGAGTACATTGTTCGGGCGCTTAGCCAACGTTTTCTCTGTGGTCACTGACGTCATAAGAAACATCAGGGCGTGGCGAGCCAAATGCATCTCATTATCGCTTCGCATTCAATGGGATTACGGAGTTGCTTGATAAGAATGCCAAGAAACGGATCACGAAGCAAAAAACAAAAATATAATAAGCCACCTATAAAAACTAATGTGTGCGCTCGTATCTGACACATTTCCGCAATTGGCACTCTTGTAAGGTGGGAAAATTCGTTGGTTCATATTACGTTTTCCCATGCTCTGAATCGTGGCTTACTTGGTGCAATTGGTTTACAGGTGACTGCACCCCCAAGCGAGTTGCAGTAATTCGGAGGGCCAGACACGATAGTGGCGTACACGTTCGCTCAAACTGTTTCTTTTATGGTAGTCTTCAGATGTGTACTGTAGGCATGCGCTTCGCTCTAGCTGGCGTCCCATTCGAGGGATTGTTGTCCGCGAAGTTTTGATTGACACATTTAGGTCTTTCCGCACTGGTGGCGAAAATATAAGGCTCATTTCTTTGGTAGCTCACGTATAAAGAATGCTCGCTGAGCTATGGCGGCGAGGTCATGGATGTTCATTTTTTAATTCTAATTAGGGTTAATTCTGAAGTGACTTCCTGGCTCTACGCGGGAAACGGTCTGTTTTGTTGGTCACTTGACCTTTTTTCCGCAATTTATCGTAGGTGCCAGACTGTTCAGCCTCTGAATATAAAGAAATGTTCGTGTTCACCGGCACAAGAAAGCCGATAGCAGTGCTTCTCAGCCCATAGGGCGGTCGACATTTCACTAACGTTGTTTTTATCTGCAGAGTTATACGAGACTAATACTATTGCAATTTCCATTTTCTTCTGGAAATTTTTCTTCGTTAATGCTAGATTAAAAGTATGCGTCAAGCATGGAACAATATACCGTAATAATGTTTAATTGGCTTACCCTGAAGTCAATAAATACCACTGCTTTTTTGTAATCTTCAATGTTTGAAAAAACGAATAATAACATAATTTTCGTCGGTTGCAAACCGAAGCAGACTGTCATTTACGCACAGCATATATCTGGAAGCTTCCTCACAATGTAAGCTTGGTGCAAGTTCAACAAAATATTGATTAAATGTATTTCCTACTTTCGCTTCATTTATGTAAACAACATCTATTTTTATTTCACATATTTTGTCTATTCGAAATCCACCCTTTAATGAACTATCGAATTTCTGCCATACAACATCTGACCGTCTCTGCCCCCTTGAAACAAGTTGTTTAAATCTGCATATTTTTCCCGTCCTAAGGTCTTAGTTACCAAATTTCTTTTCCACGTACATATAACAAAAGTATATAATAGAAAAAAAATATTTATAATTTTTAATGTTTCAGGCGCAACCCAAGGTTTACGTGATTTATGCTACGTATTCTGAACTCCGTATTGAAAGCAACGTTTGTATAACATAGTTAACTTTTCTAGAAAACAGTTAAAGGCTTCTTCAGCGGACAGAGTTGACAGAACCGCACTCCAGTCTTCAGAGTTAATTTGTTGCTCAAAAGTATCGAGGTTTCTTGCGCTTATACTTCTGAAAAAAAGTTCTTGTGTGTAAATTTTTCTCCTTAATGAACCCGTATTTAAAAATATAGGGTTGTAAGTGGTCACTAATTCCCTCTCTAGCCACACCCAAACTTACGTTTGATTTGAAAATATTTGTTAAAAATAGACTTTAAGAGGTGTAGCACGAGTAGGCTGCGAAATTACGTTTAATAAGCCGAATTATTAATATAACGAGATAAATTCCAGTTGACGTGGAGCCAAAGTAAGCATAGCTATGTTAAAAGTGTTATAAAAATTTTATTTTCAGAAATGAACATCAGAAACACGTAAATAAATTCAAAGACATTTGTCAAGTTCCCTCTAGGTGGTCGATAGACAACGGAAAATAGAGACTTATCGTACTGTGCAGTGAGGCACTTCTAGTCACTAGTGGCAACCGTAAAATCACCGATCAAAAATCATGTATAACCTTTTTTTTACATGCATAGATACATATCTTCCTTGTTTGAGATTTCTACTTCAGAGAAATGAAAAATTGTCTAGCCTATCAACTTCGTCTCTTGAATTGTATCACGTTTCAGCTAAGCATAATTACATCATACAAAAAATTAAAATTAAAAAAATGCTGACTTCATTCATTTTAGTCCTTACCGATTGCACACCCAAGTGAAACAAAGTGGAATATTAGGCTGGGTCTTTAAAAACGAAGCCCAACCCCACTTGGCGACATATTAGCCTCGTCATTCATAGTTAAAAAATAACCTCATTAAAAACGAATCACTCAAGTTTTACCAGGTCATATCCCTTGTCACTATTACATTTGCTCGAGCGTCATCCATCTCACTTACGAGGAACTTTACATTCCTGTACCAAACATACTAGTACCTCTTTGATTTCGCCCATTCTTTCACTTCCCACCATCGCGTTTTTTTTCTTGCTGAGTCATGCTTTCGGAGATGCACTCCTGCGAGCACGCCTCAGTTTTGACTGCCTCTCAAGCCAAAGATTTCACGTCGCGAGCGCAAGCGCAAAATTTATGCGCATGCGCAGTATGAATCCCCAAGCTGCTCTTGGGTACCCGAAGCGCTGGGCTGCAACATTTTAAAACTCTCTACTAAAGTAATTTAAACGTTGGGTGTCTACACTTGTTTTCACCTAGTTCTTACAAGATTTGGTCTACACTAGTTCTAACAAGATTTGGTCTACACTAGTTCTTACAAGATTTGGTCTACAAGATTTGGTCTGCACTTGTTTTCACCTCAGCTTTCACCTAGCTTTTACAAAATTTGGTTGTTTGGTTGTCGGAGGAAAACGCAATGCTTTTGGCGTTTGAAACGCGTACGTCTAGATAGGATAACGAATATATATATATATATATATATGTGTGTGTGTGTGTGTAGTTACGTGGAATACAGAGTATTCCACGTAACTTGAGCCAAGGTTTAAAATATATCTTGGGGCATTTTAGGAAGACGAAACTAAACGAATAAGTTTGTTCATTGTTCGGAGCAAGTCGGGCTATTTTTTGTATTTTGCCCAGTTAGCTAATTAAGTCAGATTAATTAGTTGACTTTTGAAATATTCAATTCAGAGCGAAAGTTTCCATGACTAAGTTGTAGAGCGTCCTTAAAAACATCCAATTCAGTGGTTTTTATCAACAAACCTCTAACACGATTCGTTTTTCCGGGCTTCAATAAAGTGCCCGAATTATGAAAAAAAAAAAAAAAACGCAAACTTGCCAACAGCACCCAGTGAACAGTGCTCTATTCAGCATGCAGGCCTTGTTTATTCAAGCCACGGCTCAGAACGCTGGAATACAAGGTGCACATGCGCAAAGTCACTCTTTTTTTTATATTTCGCAAACGTTTTTTGAAGTCCGTTAAAAAAAGGTGTTAAGGTTTCATGATAGAAACCACTGAATCGGGTGTTACTAAGGACGCTCTACAACTTTGTTTTGAAACGTTTGCTCTAGATTGAATATTTCAAAAGTTGAATATTAATCTTAATTAATTAGTTAACTGGGCAAAATACAAAAAAAAATACTCTGACTTGCTCCGAGTAATAAACAAACTTATTATTTTGGTTTTGTCTTATTAAAATGCACCAACATATTTTTAAGCCTTGGCTCAAGTTACGTGAAATACCTCAAGTTACGTGCAATATATTCTACACATGTAGGGCAGGAAGTGTCATTCAACTCTGAACTTTTTTTTAGACAGAAAATAAATTTGCCACTAAAACATCTGGTGACTAAATGAAACCGCTTGCAGCTTGGCGCCATGAGGAGCGAACGTAGCTTGGGTTGTTTTTATAGGACAAACCGGCTGCCACGCGTCGTCCACTGGCTTAAAAGTGAACATAAAAGTAAGCTACTACAAATCAAAACGGCATGATGCTGTTAAGGGCCTATACGACAGTAAACAGAAAACAGGAAAGAACGACAGGAAACATAAAACAGACGTTTTCCGTTTCCTGTCGTTCGGAGCTTGTAAAAAAACAATAAAACATTGGAACCTGGAACATGCTAGAAAATGAAGGTGAGGCATAAACAAGAATGTGGGGCAATCACGTATATTTCGTAAACGCCTTCCAGCGGCGTGAAGAGATCAAAACGATGTATTACCGCATACGAGAAGGGACGACATTCAAGACGGCTGCGCCCTTGTGGAAAAGGTGTATAGAAGATATTGTACGTTGGCTGTTTCAGACAAGGAAAAAACTACTCGGAATTGAGCAGGCTACGACGGTTTTCTCGGATTACGACTAGACTTCGGTAATTAAAAATACACACTGGAACTATATTCTTTGATAATGATATGCTTAAGGGTTTTGTTTATAAAATATGCAAATACAACGTCAAGACAAAAATAAAGGCTAGTTTCTTTTTTCTTTAGAAAAAAAAAGGATTAATAAAGTCAACATTTAAAACGCCAGGTGGTATGACATAGCAAGAAGATATATTTACACAGAAAAACTATTTGAATAAACCCGTTGTTTAGTGTCATGCAATTACCAAAGAAAAAAAAGGGTTGAACAATAAAAAGTCCACCACTTTGTCTTCAAGGACAAATTAGCTAATATAGATACCCCTAACCTGGGTAGCGAATAAGCTGCGTCGTTATTAATATCTCTGAAACTGAGAAACCAGTAGATACAGATAAATCACGTTATCCAAGAAACCTGTGCAGCAACCATGTTCCTGGGCCCGCCTTAAGGCACATATGGCCACGTGGCCTCACCGTGGGAAGAGATAACAAAATATTGCTGACCGGCGACAAAAAAAAAAAAAACATTTTCGGTGACGGAAGCAATCTTCAGTACATATTCACAAACCTGTTTCCTTGTCGTTGGTGGGGGACGCTCTAGTGTAAGGACATTTATTACCAACTTGTTTTTGCTCTCTGGTGACACAGGAAAGTTAGAAAAGACCAAAATGAAACATCAAATAATAAAAACCTATTTATTACACCCCGTCAAACCTGTTAGCCGAACGATCCTCTATACCCCAGAGGGACTGGTAAAAAAAAAAAAAAATCTAGGCGTGACTTCCTAAAAGGTGCGGATCCAAATATGCACGTAAAACTCTTTCCTGTAGTTATTCTGGATGCAGTGTAAATAAGTCGTATCAAAAACCTCTGTTGTGACAGCCGCCACATGCAATTACGACGGAACTATTCGCCCTTTTTCGTTTGGCAACAAACTCAGTGGCGCCCTCTATTCAGTTGCCCTGGCACACTTCCGGTCCGGGTATATTTTCTAAATTTGTACGCATCATTCTTTCATCATAAGAGTGAATGAGGTATAAGAGTGTCATAATCGATCATTTTTCGATAGTAATGCATAGATTTAATCTCGCCACTACTGTGAAACCTGCCGTCTAGTTGGGAACCGTAAGGGTTTGAGGGCTATTTGCACACATGGCGCCACCACGTTTCAACTCACGCGAGAAAGAGCGAATAGGCGTTGACAGGTTAAGGGTTCACGGAAAGCTCCTCCTTTCTCTTTCATTTTAGCAGAGCGAACGCTGGAGATAAGGCTCTCTGCTAAAGTGAAAAGAGGTGAAAGGACCTTCCCCTGAACTCTTAACCTGTCATCGACTATTCGCAACTCCAGCCCGCCGCTCGCCCCCTCGCGGACGAACGAAGAACCAGAGGAGGGGGGACGGTAGCGGAGACGGTGGCATGGGAGAGTCGGGCTTAGTGCTGCTGTTACCGTATGGCTTTAGTCCGCGGGTTCGTACATCAGTGCAGTTGTAACGAAAAAAATATCGAGTGCGTTTAAATAAGAATATTTTTGTTCCGCTTCGTAACAGCGTTTCACGGAGGGCCTTGAATGTCTCCTTTAATTGGCGACTTTTCGTGGATCGCATCCCCAACACTCTTCGACATTTACGTCTCGGCGCATTCACTAAAAGTAGAATTTCATCTGAACAAAAACAAACATCCCAATGTTCCCCGGAAATATTTTAGATGAGAGTCATGAAATATCAATAAGCAGTAATTAAAATTTTAGACGCGTATACAAGTTTTATTCCACTGCTCTACAATTCTTTTTTTTTTTAACTTTTATGGGCCACTTTTACAAAATTGTCAATTTCTGCTTTTCTTGACAAAACATTCTAATGTTCCCGAGGACTATAATTGCCTGCGTATCATAAAACGCAAATTATTTAAAATTCTGATATTTCCTCGAAAAACCTTTTCTTACACGGAATTTCCAAGAAAGTTGGTCATGCTTGCGCTGTGGATTTCGGGTCCTGCAGTCGCCAACTCAATATGCGCTCAACATAACGACAAAAGCTCCCGATAGTAGAGCAAAGCTCTTGGGTACGACCTACGAAAATGTCGAGCGATGGACACCGAGAATGGGTTCGAGTTTTACTTGCTGAAAGGCCGTTACAAAGAACATGAAAGTTTGCTCCAAGTACTTAAAATAAACAGCCTACCCGCATTTGCCTTGAGATAAATATGATACAAATTAAAAAAAAAAAAAGAGATTTTGCTGCATTGTTAAATGCGTCTGCATAAGCCAGCAGTTCGTGACGAATGCTTAAAACGGAGAGTATTGACGACGCAGGTCACGACGCTGCGAGTAACACGGTACACAACAATTACGCAGATGACATTAATATGCAATTTAAGCACATCCTTACCACCGCATACCGTGAAATGGCACGCTCCTGCCGCGCGCTGAAAATCATGCTTCAAAGGTGTCGCGAGAGCTGCTTGTTTCAATGTCGCACCGTACGGTAGCCTGCCTATTTGTAAACATGGCGCAGGTTGATAACGTGTTGCCATGCACTAAAACCGCGACAGTGCGTAGCGAGTTGTGAGCCTCTGACACAAATACATCGATGCGAACGCGGCTCTTGCGGAGCTTGATGGGCACCCGGCGCGGCTTAGCTCTTAGTGCACTGGTGACCATGGTACAGTGCAAACACCACGATAGCTTTATCACACTCAATATTCTTTTACCACGCGCAATAACGTGGCAGGCGCCCAAAAACTCCGTTCCTTGTTTTCCTAACGACGTCAACACCTCCGTCACCAGTGACAGGCTCCTGCCCTGACCGCTTCGCATTTGTAGCCAAATAAATTAATGGAAACACACTGACCAGCGTCAGCTACGCTGCTCAGGAAAGAACCTGAAAAATCTATCCCCGTCTCTTCCGCCATTTTGGAACTACTGACCCGAAATCTACTGGGCGTTGGAGTTGCGAATAGGATTCATGAAGCAAAGAATGACGACTTGCTTTACTCACCAATCGGAACGCGCTAGAATTCAAACAGTTACTAACAGCAATCTCTCTGTTCTATTTTCCTCTGGCAACTCCAGGTCACGTTGGTTATGAGACAAAAAAATGCTTGCGCTGTTGAGGCCGTTCATCTCAATACGTCAAGATTGAATGTACGACAGTCAACGGAAAAACGGTCTGTAAAAATTGCGATTATTTTCATGTAAAACCAGAGTAACTCGGAAAGTAACGGGTGTTCATTCGTGCCATATAACTCGTTCATAAGTTTTGAACCTCGGCAATTGATGGCTCTTTAGCCTATTCAATAGAAAACGTTATGTTAGTTCGTGGGTACAATCTGCAACATATGTAAACATCTCTCAATTCAGTTGAAGTTGAACTTTGCACACGCCATCCTCATTCCGCCGGTTCTCTTTAATTCAAACAACTTTATTACACGTAAAGGTGACTTTACGTTCTGTATTAATATATATGTTAACCCGCAACACGTATGTTCATATAGCTCTCCAGTACCTCTGTATTGGACGTCCGAAGCTGTCCCGGCACTGAGCGTCTTCATCTTTTGGCGCAGCAGTTCCCGAGCTCGCCGCGACAGTGAAGAGGCGCCACTGTTTCCTGCCAAGGCATCAGCTTCCAGCAGCGAGACGTAAAGCAGAACGACGAATCTGCAGCGGGTTGTGTTGGAGATTTTATAAATGGCAATGTTAAAGGGGTACTCCGGCGTTTCCTTCACAGTCCCCGATTGGCCCGGAAAAGTTGCAAAACACACCAACAAACATCGCTGAAATAGGAACCCGAATACTGGTCCAAAATATATATTTTTGTTTCGCGAAGGTATCGAATTTAAAATTTTGGTCCTCACCATATGTTTCAAAGTGAAAGTCTCTATCGGCAGCGATGGAAAAGTGACGTCAACGGAAGGCAGTGGTTCACTTTTCGAACTGTAGACATTGTTTCAAACTGATTACAAGCAGTTTCATGGTGCCAAATGAATGCTTTGGATGCTAGCTCCACCACCCCTGCAGCAGCACGAAACAAATGCTGGGCATAGTCCATTTTTAGACAGCCCGCTCGACCTGCAAGCCTGCCTTCCACTGACGTCACGGCACTGAAAAGCGCGAGTACTATTGAATGTCGAGTTTTGGCGTCATTTTCACTCGCTCATTTCACAATAACTATTCTTAATTTTGCGATACTATGTAGCATACCAGAATAGATAAAGGCCAGGGATTCGTAAAATATAGTTCGTTGGGGTAGGTAAAAAAAAAAAGAAAAAAAAAAAAAAAAACGCTGGAGTACCTTTAAAGGGATGCTGAACCGAAATCTGGATTCCCCAAAACACGGCGGCAAAAGCGTGCAACGGGATGCTACAAACACCAAACCATATCACTCATACAACGATATATCCCGGACAGATGACCGCGTATTTTTTTAAAAAAGGAGGCGCATTTGACAGATATGTTTACGCCATGTTTTTCCAAGAAGGAGAGGGAACGGCCTCGCGTCTTCTCCGCCTCGCCACCTTGAGGGGGCGAAGCGAAGAGAGGAGGAAACGAGATATCTTGACGTCACGCGCCTCGTCGGCCTCGTTCAATCTCGACCTCTTTTTCCAAAAATACGGACGTCCATTCGGGATATCGTCTTACGAGTAGTTTCGTAGGGACTGTAGCGTCCCGCCTACTTCTCCTGCATCGTTTTCAAAAATCCATATTTCGGGTCACAATCCCTTTAAGAGGGCAAAAATCGCGCATCCAAGATTTTTTTTCTTTTCAGAATAAAGGAACGACGTGTTGAGACGACCGGCCTAATTTATCTCTATACTAATGAGCGTGCGTGTGCACATTTTTTTATATTGATCGTTATATAATCTTCAATATCTTAAGAAACTCAGGGGATGGCCTATTATCTTTTCGATTCTTGCTTAGTGATTTCTTCTTTCGCTTTCTTAGCGGGCAAATGCAGCAATTTTATTGGCTGAGGAGCTGTGATAAGATAATACGCACTCGTGACGCTCCGCCTTTCTTGGGTTGTTGTCGTAATTGTTATCGTAATTTAGACACCAATGCGCTCAAACAACAACATCGAATCTATTTGCAGCAATTTGAACTGTCAATTCGACATTGCGTTCCACAACCTTTTATCACTAATCAAGTTTAAATATATCTTTCTTTCTTTTTTATTTGGCACAGTTAAATCACTGCAAAGTATGAAGACACATATGTCCCTTTGCTCAGGAAAATAACAATATTTTAGTTTCTAAAATACTGTAGTTATAATGTTAAAGAAAAGGTGGCGTGCATATTATAAATGCGAAATAAACAAACTGATTCAAGGGCGCAGTTTAAAGTCAAAATTAACGCGCTGTAACTATGTCTACGTTGTTTAACACGAAGAAAAAGAATAAAGTCAACGCATCTAAACTGATCACTTCCAACCCTGCTATATTGTTAGCTTATCATAAACTTGAACTTAAAAATCGCACAAATTACCAAATCCTATAGCTTACCTCAGCTTCATCGTGGTAGAGATACTGATCTAGTTGAATTTAAGCATGGGTCGTAGCTCGAGCAAGCTTTTATCTAGTTTTCCTGGTTCACCAGCTGCTTTAACACGTGCCACTGATGCGACATGGCGTTCGCTGAAGAGGCGTGTCCTGGGAGATCGTTTGTCAACGCTCCCTAGCCATATGGGTGCATCTGTTCTTTTTATTCGCGTAAAGAACAAAAACTGAAATTATCCTCGATATTATAGGAAAACCTAACGATAGAAAAAGAAATATTCACTCGACTAGGTCACAAAAAGGTAGGGGAAACGAATAGTTTCCCCTACCTCTTGTGCATTGACCCTGGACCAGGACTTCTTGGAAGAGATAACGACATGTCCACGTGGCATAAGTAAATTAATCGAAGGCCTAGCATATCGATTTTTGCCGGGTATAGACGGTATTACCACTAAACTTCCAAAACTCGCCGAACCTTTCTCCAGCAGCTTTCTGGCTTTATCTGACCAGCAATCAATCGATGAAGGAAGTTTGTCCAGGGAGTGGAAGGATGCGAGTTCGGTGATTCCCGTTCACATTTCTGGTACCACGTCATGTTTAGATAACTACCGATAGATATCGATATAAAAAATATATAGATATTTTTTTTTTACCGACGATATTCTTTTTGGAGTACAGCACCGCTTCAGGAATGGTAAATCGCGTGAAACCCAACTATTTTAACTAATGTCAGATCTTTACGACAATGTTCATTCGTTGTATCGGACCTACATTGTATTTTTGGACATTTCAAAGGCCTTCGACCGCGTACTTTATGGACGCTTACTACAAAAGCTTGAATGGGTGAACACAGACCCCTCGATTATACATTGGATCAGAGAGTTTTTATCTAATTGAAAACAATCTGGTGCAGTTTCAGACCCTTTCTCCGCGAGTACGGAAGTAAATTCTGGCGTGCCCCTGGGCTCTGCCTCCTGATCTTTCTTATTTATATAAATGTTCTCCCGGTTAGTATATCTTTATCGATTCGGCTTTTTGCAGTTGACTGCGTCTTATACAAAAAAGAAACTATAAATACCACCCTGTTTTGCAAAACAATATTTTTTCGTAGTGTAGTAAGTGCGAAATGCGTGTTAAAAAAATTATGACTGTATCAACAACTAAAACCACAATGTACTGCAATTACACAATCAACCGGTGCCCCTCTTA
The DNA here is from genome assembly GCA_013358835.2 of Ixodes persulcatus. Lineage (NCBI taxonomy): Eukaryota > Metazoa > Arthropoda > Arachnida > Ixodida > Ixodidae > Ixodes > Ixodes persulcatus. Next base: position 69,182 of record JABSTQ010009154.1, read on the forward strand.
AAAAAAGTTAAGAAATTTAAATACCTGGGAGTTTTTTTGTTTGTTTTTGTTTTGTGATAGCTTAAGCTGGCATGAACACATTGATTACGTTGTCAATAAGGCAAGTCGGTCATTGGGGTTCATTATATGAAAATTGTTTTTATCCTGTACTGAAACTTGTCTTCTAGCTTTTGAATAATTCATCAGGTGCCCCTCTTAAAAAAAGTTAAGAAATATAAATATCTGGGAGTTTTTTTGTTTGTTTTTGTTTTGTGATAGCTTAAGCTGGCATGAACACATTGATTACGTTGTCAATAAGGCAAGTCGGTCATTGGGGTTTATTATATGAAAATTATTTTTATCCTGTACTGAAACTCGTCTTCTAGCTTTTGAATAATTCATCAGGTCTCAACTTGAGTATGTTGGTATCACATGGGGTCCTTATCAGGGTTATCTGATTAATAAAACAGAAGAAATTCAAAACAAGGGAGCACGTTTTATATTTAAAGACTATTTACCATCTACGAGCGTATGGAAGCGTCAACATAGAGTGAATTTTCCTTCATTAAGAACCAGACGTTTCCCGTCTTGCCTTCAATTACAACATTCGTTATTTTGATGTTCCCGTCAAGGAGCGGTCATTACTTCACCTTTATCGCATTTTTTTCTGGACCACATTCATCCTCATAAACTTCGCTGACAAAAATGCCATACGAACCTATTTCCCAACTCCCCGTGTCCGCTTGTCATTTCCGAGAGGCGCTCTCTGCTCCCCAATACTATTGTGGAGACAAACAGATGGAACAAAATACAAAACATCATGTTAATTATTACTTCGCGGTACTCATGATTTATGCACGTTTGCCCGTAAATTTCTTTGTATCCCATTTATCGACATTGCTATTGTTATTACTTTTTTTACTAGACCGATACGTTTTTTTTGTGCAATATACGCGTTATCGCATGTTGTATTTTGTGTCATCAAATTTTGTACACCCCCCCCCCATTATATAAGGCCCTAACTAAACAAATTGAGGCCAGTTAATTTTTTTTTTATTAGACGCTTAGTCAAGATAATGCGCGCTAGAGCCGTATGACAACTTCAAATAAGCAGAGCGTGGCGAGTCTCGAAGATCTTATCAACCAATGAGACTGTGCCATTAGAGAGTTTTAGAATAGGGAACCCCAACGTTTGGGTTTCCCTAAGAAATTGGGGGATCCAAACGCAACAAGGTTGTTGTCGACGGCTTATAGAATAGGGGTTTCTTAACGCGACGCAGCGCGCTTACGTTTCCCGCTTGCAGCGCTAATGCGGCTAACGAGCATAATAATCAAAAAAGAAAAATATTAATAAACGTAAAACATATGCTCTTAGCAAGTACTTTTTGTTTACAAATATTAGTTAAGGTAAATCTCAATCACAGCTGGCGCGTGGGACGTCACTGAAAAAAAGCATTGCCCAGAACGCGATTCGAACCGCCGACCCCCAGCTCCTAAAGCCGACGCTGTACCCACAGCGCCTCACTTACGGAATGGGCCGTCCATTGGACTTCTGTATCGGTTGCTGTTGCCCCGTCACCGTAGTCGGTTCCTAGACATATAGCGGGGCCGCGGCGTTTGCCAGTGTGGTATAGCCATGGACAAGGAGAGCGAAATCGCTGCTCAGCGGCTGCAGAAGAGCGGAGAAGCTTAACTCATCGGATCCCGAAGTAGTTGCCTGGCAATTAGCGGTTGAGCGTAGGAAGAACAAACAGAAGAAGGCTAAACGCACTGCGGAGACACCGGAGCAAAGGGAGGAACGTCTAGCAAAGCGGCGTCGCCAGGAGGCTGAGCGACGTGCCCGACCATCTCAGCAGCCAGGAACCAGGAAAGCTAAGAATAAGCAGCTGAACCTTAGCTTACGCTACGTATATCCTGGCATAGCCGAGCTAAGCCACTGTTTTTAAATTCCGTCATGTCGAATCCATTTCTTTCGTCGACCGAGCATAGATGACGTATTTTAGATTATGGTTCTAATTTCACACCATAAAGGACTCCAAAATTCCTACATCTTTCATTGCATATCGATAGACAGTTTTAGTAGTGCGTATCGGAGCAAACGGAAGCGCCGTGTGTTTGCGTTATTAGCGGCGAGATGTTTCGGTGGCGCCCTCGTTTGGTTACCTTTCGTGACGTCATTGCCTTGTGAACAACAAGTTCGATGGTGTTTGTAATGGGCATGGTGGAAGCCTGAAATCATAGGGCTCTTAAAGCAACACTGCCAACACCGTCAAAATTGAAGTTCTTACATTCCTCTTATTTCCGTCGATGAGACATCTTTTGCTGACGTCATAGTCAGCATTCGGCCAATTGTGGTGGGCCAACCACAGCGACGCTTTCGATCGCTCACGTCGCCAATAGCGTGGCGCGTCCTACACTGCGCTTGCGCGTCGTCGCCATGCGCCAATCCGAGAGGCAGTTTGGGCTCCGAGCATGCGCAGTGACGACGACGCCATTTCCTTGCGTACGCAAAGTTTGCGAGCACGCTATTACAAAGCTCGTTAATTTGTTTCCTGGGTGTGTCTAATTTGTACAGTCGCCGCGGGAGTTAATAGCTCCACGCGAGCGCGCATTTTTTCCCGAGGGGCGCTTGACTGGTGGCTTGCTATAGAACTAGAGATGACGTCAGCGCGAGTCCATGCGGAGTGGACGGGGGAAGCCGTCTTAATTCAAGGGAACCGTTGTTATCATCTGCCTGCGGTTGAGCGTAGTTCGAACAAAAATGGGAGATGACTCTACAGAAGTCAAGATCGACGGGCACGAATGAAATCGCTGCTTGGAAAGGGAGAAACAAAACACGTGTTTCCTTCACTTTTTCCAAGCAGCCATCCCACGCGTGCTCTGCGATTTTGACTTTTGCAGAATCATCTCCCATTTTCATTCGAACTACGCTCACCCGCAGGCATGCGGATGATAGCAACGGTTCCCTTGAATTGAGGCGGCTTCCCTCGTCCACTCCGCATGGACTCGCCCTGACGTCATCTCTAGTTCTATCGCAAGCCACCAGTCAAGCGCCCCACGGAAAAAAACGCGCGCTCGCGTGGAGCTATTAACTCCCGCGGCGACCGTACGTTGCTATGGTTATGTGGTTCTTTTAGTGATATATGCTATGCGCAAATTATATAAATCAACGTGGTATCCGCTTAAAAAATCACGTGGATCTGCTTTGTGCATAAACGTTGATTGAGTCTTCTATTTCGACCTGCGAAGGACGGTAAAAGAAAAACGAGGTTAAAAAATCAATTTCCTCGATTTTATTACCTACACACAGCTTAAACGGAAGAGCTTTTTTATTCTCTATGCGACACTAAAGAGGATGCCAGGAGATACAACGTAGTTTCGACATCCTGCTCTGCTGTGAACATATGAGCTCGTTCTGCGTAGTACCGAGTGCTACATCGCTGATCCAGTTGTCAGAATTCGCAATCTGTTTTTCAACTGCCCGGCGACCTTGGCGACCATTGACACAGGATGCGCTGCTTTCGTGATGGCAGATTTTATCGGCGAAACAACGCGTCAAGCATGTTCAAAGCACGCTTGCTCCATACGTACGAATACACCAACGCAGTGTTCCAAGAACAAGCCCGCTTTGCCCACACCAGGTGTGGGCACTGCGCGTGCCCAGAAACCGAATTCGGAAGGAGTGAAGCTTCTGCGCATGCCCAGTACCGACAACAGCGCCACTGAAGTGGCGTGACGTCAGTGAGTTGTGTTGGTCTATAAGCTTCGGACATGTCTGCAGATAGTTTTTGAGTGACCAACGTGACCGGGCATTCGTACAAGTAAAAAGAAACACGCCTCGGACAGTGTTTGCAAACTGTCTTTTGAAGGATGTAGAGTGGAATCTCGTTAATTTGATCCCGAGGGAGACCAAAACTTTGTTTGAGTAAGGCGAAGTTTCAATTACCTGGAGTTCCTTCCTAGAAACACATAGGATGGGACCTGCATGTTAGTTTGAATTATCCGAGAGTTTAAATTAAGAGAGTTTGAATTCACGAGATTCCACTGTATTAGCATCCGGGGCGTTAAAGGGATTGCCCGGTCAAATTGTGTATCCGAGAAAACAGTTTAATATCATTGTTATTGCCTCGAGACACATCGCACGTGCAATATCTGAATTTTACATGCCCCTCTGCGTGAGTAATTGAATTTATACTGCTCCATCACATTCTAGCGTAAACGCTGCTTTCGTTGGCAACACTGAAGCCCTGACGTCACAACACACAAAGCGAGCATTTCTGTCTCGTCGTTTGCCTGCGAGTGAACGCCTCAGCGTGCTTCGTTGTTGTTGTTGTGCTCGACTTGTTTCGTGGTTGGGTCAGATTTTTTGTTGCGCGGATGGGTGCCACAACCACCGGGCAGCACATGCGAGCCAAGACATGACGTTCCACACTTTTCCGCGAGACGTGCTGTGACGAGCAAAGTGGATCGTCGCCGTGCGAGGGACTGGGTTCCCTTCAAGATCGAGATCCCGCTTATGTAGCAATCATATCTCACAGAAAAGAGCTACGAGCTGAGCTCTAAGCGGACAGAAGGCTCGTAAGCTGAGATGTGATGCTGAGCCAACGATATTAATCTACGTCCATCCGCTCCTCGCCCAAATCGAATCAATCAATTTGATTATGCAGTGAAACCGAAACCAACAGCTAGGCCATCTGCAAACGATACCAGAAGTTGTACTGGGTGACCCAAGGAGCGGCCAGGCTTTTTAAACCAACCGCAAAAATTCGGTTTCTCAACCTATCGCGCTACGACTTTGTGCAGCGTTACCAAAAGATGGTGCATTTTTTTTTTGTAAGTTTCGCAAAGAGCAAACTTACCTGAGGAAAAATGAAAAACGCAGCGCAGCCACCGGTCTTCAAACCATAGGGCGCCCTATTGTTTGAAGACCGATGGCTTCGCTGCGTTTCCATAGGAGCTAAGCCTTTTTGATTTGTTTACTTTTTTCACAAGTAAATTCGCTCTTTGCAAATTAAAAAAAAAATGCACCATCTGTGGGCAACGCTGCACAAAGTCGTAGCGCGATTGGTTGAGAAACCGAATTTTGCGGTCGATTTAAAGAGCCTGGCCGCCTTTGGGTCACACATGTATTTAGCACGCGTGCAGCCCGATCCTGCTTGACCCGCGTGTGAAAATAGGAGCGCTGACTACGATTCACCAAGCTCGTCCAAGTCAAGAGACGACATACATCTGAACGATTTGCCGTTTGCCTTCGACCCGCGGACATCGCCTCAGAGGGAACGACCCGCAGCCTCATCACCGATCCAGTAGATCCGCCGACATGTGTACCCAGATGCCGCTTCGTGTACCTAGGTGCCGCTTCAGAGGCGAAATCTGCATCCTTTGCTTTGCAAGCGCCCCTAGTTCAATCGGTGGCCATCGCAGTTGTGTTTGCGCGAAACGGCATACGTTTGCTCAAAGCTTATGGCTGTTTGCGAGCAATTTCCTGCTAAAAGGCGTGACTTTTTTGCACATGCATGGGAAACTGCATTAAAAGAACCTATATTTCAGTAGGGTACAGCCTATAGCAGACTATATAATTCGAAACAAAATACAAGACATCCAACGACCAATGCTTGTTATCCCGACCATCCGACGAACCTTAGCATTTTGTGACGTCACGCAGCACCTATGGATGTCAGCCATTGACACTGGCGAAATTCGGGGTGCAGTTTCGTACATACACTCATGAAAGGTTTAATTAATAACGGGAGATCATATATCAAAATAAAAATGACGTCTGTCTACATGAAGGCTCCCTCGACGTAACGAGCGCAAGAACTTAAGTACTTCCGGTTTCGACCGGACAATCCCTTTAATACTGGTACAGACATTCGCTCCTGTGTGTGATCGACCGCGTGAAGACCGCTTGTGACAACTTAGGTACGTAACGACACAGTGGCGCCCTTCATCGAGTATAGCCTTGGCTCACTTCCGATCTCCATACACTTTCGCTTTTTCTTTTTAAGGCAGAACTCTTTCACCGAAGGCTTAAAATAATTCTGACAATGTCGTGAGCGATCATTTCTCGTAGATACCACATCGATTTGAGCTCCCGGATACTGGGAAAGAATTCAGTTTAGTTCGAGATTGTGATCGGGCCATAAAGCTAAGCGATAGATGGCGCCAGCACGCTGTCTCGTTTTGTCCCGTTCGTGAGCAGTCGTAAAGGCCCTGTCACACTGAGGCAACACGACGGCAACAGCAACACAACACGTTGTCCAACAGTCGGGCAACTTGTTGCTCGCTCCCCGTGTTGTCCGACAAACCTGTCACATCGCGACAACAACACGACAACATGAACGACAACTAAAGTGTTGCCCCGGTATGACAGCTTTCGGCAACAAAAAGAGCAGCAACTTGTGTTGGACAACGTGTGTTGCCCTGATCGCTGGCTGAGCGAATTTCGGGCCGGCAACACGACAACACAGATAGCTTCGATGGTAGAGCTAGTCCCCTCTCAATAAAGTCTTACTCAAACAAAGGCTTGGAAAACGTTATTTAACGATAGTTAGGGCTGGCGTGCAGCCAAAATATTTTTCATTAATGATTTTGCTGCGTAGTTACGGAAAGCGATTTTCGAAATGGTCACAGCTACGGTCGTGAACGATCAGACTGGTTTTGAAATTAGAACTCCCAAGAGACCAGCTCACATTACAGATAGTGAAATAAAATGGCATGCCTACTCACCCGCTAATAAAGTATAATAAAAAAATCAAGAAAACCAAAGATTAAAAAATTGAAGCATAAAACGACCACTCTGATCATGAATGTTGATGCTTGGAACTTGGAAACAGCCGCTACCAGACACCTGATTTGTTTTCAAAATACCCAGGACGTTTTGGGGGAATGAAGGGATCGTGCACATATACAGGCGGTAGGCAAGTAGACAGCGTTGAAAAATATTTATTCCACCGATTGTTATGAAGGCCGATGGTGTCGGTGTCGCAGTTTTGAAGCACTGTCAGTTCAGCTCAACACCACGTTACAAAAGACACTTTGGGGTACTGCCGGTGCTAACGCAATTTTACAGTAGAAATAGGAATTGCAAGAAAGAACCGGACAGAAACACGCTTGCTCCATACGTACGAATACACCAACGCAGTGTTCCAAGAACAAGCCCGCTTTGCCCACACCAGGTGTGGGCACTGCGCGTGCCCAGAAACCCAATTCGGGAGGAGTGAAGCTTCTGCGCATGCCCAGTACCGACAACAGCGCCACCGAAGTGGCCTGACGTCAGTGAGTTTAGTTGGTCTATAAGCTTTAGACAAGTCTGCAGATAGTTTTTGTATGACGAACGTGACCGGGCGTTCGTACAAGAAAAAAGAAACACGCCTCGGACAGTGTCTGCACACTGTCTTTTGAAGGAGTACAGTGCAATCTCATTAGTTTTATCCCGATGGAGACCAAAACTTTGTTTGAAATATGCAAAGTTTGTATTACCCACCGGAGTTTCCTTCCTAGAAACACATAGGACGGGACCTACATGTTAGTTCGAATAATCCGGGAGTTCGAATTAAGAGAGTTTGAATTAACGACATCCTACTGTATTAGTCTCCGGGGCGTTAATACTGGCACAGAAATTTGCACCTGTGTGTGATCGAGCGCGTGAAAAAGTTTGTGACGGCTTAGGACGTAACAACACAGTGGCGCCCTCCATCGAGTATAGCCTTGGCTCACTTCCGTACTCCACATACTTTCGCGTTTTCTTTTTTAGACAGAACTCCTTCACTGAGGGTTTAAAATAATTCTGACAATATCGTGAGCGACCATTTCTCGCAGATACCACGTCGATTTTAGCTCGCGAATACTGGGAAAGAATTCAGTTTAGTTCGAGAATGTGATCGGGCCATAAAGCTACGCGATAGATGGCGCCATCGCGTTGTCTCGTTTAGTCCCGTTCGTAAGCAGTCGTAAGTGTTGGTAACGTCGATCATACCGAAGGCTGGTTCACACACATTTGCTTTTGACAACAAGCGATTGCATCAGAACCGGTTCTTAAGTCTGTTATGACTGCTTTCGACCGGCTGCACAACAGTGCAGCCGGCGTAGGCAGTTGAAAAAGGCTGAAAACCGATTTTTCAGCGTCTACGGCCATAAGCGGTCGCAACCCTATCACACTTACTTCTTTCAATGACCTTAGGTTGCCGTTAGGATCTCCTAACGCTCTGATGATGTGCTATGAACGTCCACCGGACATCTCCAGAACGGCAGAGCATGCTAAGGGTATTTTAAGGACATTCACAGAACTTAGTGTGCTCCTAGGGACCAGGCTTAAGAAGGCAAATGCCTAAACTATCACTGCGCGATATTCTTTATTCGAGTAATCTGATTAAAAATTAACCTACATCTAAGTATCCGAAAGAAAAAAAAAACAGTCGTTGAGGTTACCAGCACGCTTACGTCGAAAGGACGTCGAAATGACGTCGTAGTTCATCGGGATGTGACGTTGAGAGAACGCTTAATGACGTGACGTTAAGTTCTTTTAGACGTTGGTGGGACACGTTAAAAATCGAAACGAAAAGTTCTATAAGATGGCGAGAAGGCATCGGAAATGACGTCCCGAGGACATTGTGTAGACGTACGAAATTTATATTTTCCGAGATGCAATGCGTATTACCACAGTTCCTGGCAGCTTAGGAAACGCAAGACATATGTCGAGCCCCGAAGCAAGGTGGTGTGAGCAGTTTAAGCCATGCCGTGTGTTCCTTACGTTGTCACTTATTACAACACTGAAGAGTATCGACGTCTCACGCGGGAGAGAGCCCAAATAAAAAGGGCAATGTGTGCTCTCCAAGAAGTGCCCCGTGGCCAGTTATATGACAACCATTTGTGTACTAACCACGCCACTCACATGTCTAGAAACATATTAAAAAGAATTGTCACACTCGGCTCTAATAGAATGGATCCGATTTACCCTTTCATTTCAATAAAGGTTCCAGACGAGGGACTCCTTTTGCAAAAGGGCTTCATTAAATATTTTCAGGGAAAATACTGAGACACTGAGAAGTCTTGCCTTTTAAGTAGTTTCTTTTTAAAGAGATTAAAGGGGCCATGAAACGATTTTTCTACTTTCGCTAAATACCTACTCAGAATCGCTCCCTAACGTTAATGACCGAATAAACGTGCCTAAGTTTTTTCTTTATAAGCGATTGCGGTCGGCAAAGAAATTCGAGGAATATGAGCATCGTTAACCCTTTCAACTCGGAGCCAGGACTTGCAGCCACGTGGCCTGGTGCCTATCCCTATGCCGCCAATGTTAATCATAGCCACGCGCCGAGGTCGGCAAAGTAGAAAACGCGCGCTGAGCTCTAGGAATTGTCAGAGTTCGTCTATTCTCATCACCGCAGTGGTTGGACACGAGCCACTACCCGAGTGTCTGCTGAGGCATTGATTGTTACGAGACGAAGTCGAGTGCTCACGAAGTTCTTGTTCCTAATTCCATGAGCCGCGCTCGACTATCGTCAGGCGGGTGGTTTCGATCCCACAATTAAGTCATCGAGCTTTGCGAAGGCAAGATTGAAAGAAATAGTCCCCTCTTATCCTCGCAATTTCACCGCGACCAAGAAGCTTCCGGGTCAGTGCCGGTCCGTGCGAGTATACTTGAGACGGACTAGGACCAGTACGCCTCTGTAGAGTCATGAATGATTTCAATTTGATATCGTTCAAGACTTCTTTAAAGCGGCTCTGGCAAAATGTTTAGTCTCTTATTTGCCTCAAAATTGGTTCAACAGCATTATTAGACAGACATCTGAAGCAGTAACTTCCATTTCAAATCGAATTTTCAAATTTAATTTGAGGGACATTTCTGGCAACACTGAAAAGATTATATCAAAAGTTTTATTATGAGTGCAGACATTGTTCCCGACAAGTTACAAGGAGATTGATGGTGTGAAGTGAGTACTGGTTAAGGTCACGCTAGAAAAACTGGAGAAACAAAACATGCACAAAATGTTTGTAGACTGCCGGCTCGAGTTGCAGTTATACAGCATGTGACGTCCCCCTGTTGAGTGGTCTAGAAAAACGAAATGATAGCTCTGGTAGAACCTTCATTTGCCATTTCTCAATAGCTATTTTACAGGGTGTTGCCAAAGAAAAAAAATCCTATGATAGAGTTCCGGGAAACCGCTAAATACCGCAATATTTCTGGTGCAGGGTAAAAATTAGTCTACTTTTGAACTCAATTTACTGTTATAAAAACAGAACGATAAATAAAAGGACCCTTAGTAAAAAGCCATGTTCGACATATATCACTTCTACGCAAAATACAGTGTCCATATTGCACGATCCTAATGTTGTCAGGTGTTACCATGAGTGGTGTCTTGCAATACCTGCCCACGTATGTCTGCACCGTTCTGATCTTTAGTATAACGTTTGGCTGCAGTTCAAGGTTTCAGTGATGAAATTCACGTGTTTGGCCAAAACGTGTTTTAATTCCCAGGGTATCTGTCTCGGCTACGTCACTATGGCGCTTCCAGAAAATAGTCATATTTTCTCGATTTGTGTGGATAGTTTACTGTACCCATTTCATAAGGCAAACTTGGAAAGCGAATGCATACATTCACGCTCGAATCAGTTGAAAGCACGTTTTGAAGTTTGCCACTGTAATATCTCAATGATGCTGCAAGCGTTACTCTTACCACAATTTTGCTGACAGTATGCAAAGTTACCCCATGACACTTGCCACAAAAATAAAGTTTTTTATTGTTAATAATTGTAAACTCAAGAACACTTCAGACCGTAAGAGAAAACGCCAACATGACTTTAGAACCACTATAGATATCCGGCCACCCGCAAAGCGGTCATTTCGCCCGCTAGCCTACACAGAAAACCGATAAATTTGGCGGGAAAACCGCCAAATTCGCAACTCTGATTTTGAGTTCAAAAATAATGAATAGCACGCCGAGAAGAGTGAAGCCTGGATATTGGTAAAATGTATTTAGCCTAGGTGTTCATGTTTTCAACTTCACTTATTAATTTTCGGAGCGAGTCCGAGTTTGGAAACTCTGTCATCGAAACTATTCTCGTTCTTTTTGTTTCCATTTCACCCCGGCTTTAACGAACCTTTAGACCTGCCGCACCCTTGGCTGTCTAAACATGCCACGTCTGCATGTTTAGACAACCAGGGCCCGGTCTGTTTTTGATACATGGCAACATTAGTCCTTTTTGTCAATAAAAACTTGGCATGTGCAATGCAAGTGCTAACCTCTGGTTGTCAATAAAAACAGTAGTTTTTGCATGACGGCCTACTGGTACAACGGCCATTCAGATCGAAACTGGGTAGAGGTCTGATGGCTAAGTTCGGCAGCGTGAGTTTTCGCTCCACGTTCTCTTTGCTTCGCTGCAGAAGGGCAGAAGAGTATGAACATGGGCGAGTTGGTGGCACATTGTAGAGAATTAAAAGCGCTAAAAACATGAAGAGCTAGCGGATCAAGGATGTAGAGTCACAATCAAACTTAACTGGATCGCTCCTCCGCGCGTCTTTTTTCTGCGGGGCGCTAGCCTTGCGGCAGCCGATGGTACCAATTGGTCACGTGGCTACGACCCACTCTCAGAGCGCGGGGGGTTCGCGGTAGGTGGTTATATCAAATGCTTAAAGGAATCAACATGCACCGCTTGTTGTTGTTTTTTTGTTTATTTTTGTCTTGTCTTTTTATTCACCACCTTGCATTACACAGCTTGTTTCCCAACACAGACAAAATAAATAAAGATATAATGAAGCCGTTCAGATTATTGCGTATTTTCGATACATATTCGTTCAACGTTACGTGATCCGATACCCGCCCTTGCTTGGTGTCTACTGTCTACCACGCTCCTACCACCTTACCCTCCCCCCTCCGCGCGCCCTGAAATGGGCCCACCACCACGTGATCAACTGAAACTATCGGCTGCCGCCAGGCTAGCGCCTCGCGGAGAAAACAAAACAAAAGAACAAAAACGCTTCTTCGAGAGTTCCAGTTAAGTTTGATTGCGACTGTACACCGCAGAGCGTTCTGTGGTGTACGTCTCTCTTCAACTAGTCCTTCGTGTTTTTAGCGCTCTTAATTCGCTGTAGTACTCTGTTCTGTTGTGAGCTAATTCGATATACCTGACACACTCGACCACCGCTAATACCTTGGCGACGTGAGTCATATGTCGAAAGCATGATCCTATGACAGCTTCGATTATAAGAAACACACGATTAAAAGAAAAAAAGAAAGAGAAACGGGGAACGCATTGGAAAATTTGAACTGTTGGCCTTTGTTTTGCGCTGCATTTATTTTTCCCTTCAAACTGCTCCGCGACTGTTTCCGGTGAGCAAGTTTTTCAAGATGGAGAACACTGGGCGCCTCTTAATTTCATCCTGCCTATAGTTTGCTGTAAAATGCGAATGAGTGATAGGCAGTCCCGTAACGTTCCCACCTTTTGAAATTAAGTTTTTATTTTTGAATGGACTACAAGAAGTCAGACATTTTACCCCAGGAGAGTGAGGACAAGAAGGACAAACACGACACAAATCTCCAAAATGTGGAGATCTGTGTCGTGTTTGTCCTCCTTGTCCCGACTCTCCATGGTTAAAATGTCTATATCCAACCAGCTCGCCTGCGCCCTTGCTTTAACTTCATTACAAGAAATGTTCCTTACCCTGCTGCACAAACTGTTGTGGCCTGCCCGTGGTCCTTTCGGTCGTACTTTCTAGTTTACGTCCTTCTAATTTTATTGTAAGATCTCTGATTTCCTTTTTATTCGCTGGATTTTTGAAGTATACAGTCTCCACTCATTCAAACATTGGCTATTTGTGCTCTGAGTTCAATTTTATGCAAATATATCCAACTATAGAAACCGAATGTATTTGGGGATGAGTTTGAGGAGGATCAAATTTTTTTCATAGCATTTTCACTTCGTATTTAAATACCTTTCTAAAAATTGTAGTTTCGGAGAAGATGGACTGAATGGGCGGTAAAAGTCCTTACAGGCGTTTCGTATGAAACCGAGTAACAAACTGAACGAAAATTCCATAGCGTTCCGGAACCAATGAGGGTGTAGTAAAAAGCGAACATTTTGTGCATCTGTTTAACAATTCGATTGGACACAAACTACAACTGCCTCGTGGTAATTGAAGAACGGTTCGAAAATCGCGCGCCCAAGTCGAGGTATTTGGTATTTGCATTTCTATACTTCTCTGCGAGTGTTTTGCCCATCCCTTAAAGTACTATCAGTTTTTGCAACTTTCGTCAGATATCCACTAACGCATTTAACCAATTATTCTCCTACCACTCACAGTCGCAAACGAAAACAATCTTGGGGTGCCACTCATATTAATTACTCTCCCTGGACATTTTTTTTCTTAATTTTATGTTTTCTTGTATTGTCCTTTTTTATTGTACTGTATTTTTTGTTCCTCTTAAGTTGCAGTAAGTTTTATGTTTATAGACGGGAATGTGGTTCGTATTTTAGTTATATTGTTTTATTATTTGCATCCTGCTAATGTAATGCCGTCCAAAAATGCCCCTAAAGGGCTTAGATAATACTCAAAAAATAAAATCGCTGGAACCCGTTAGACGTTACTATATTTTTGCTCAAATTGTTTCGTTTAGAAAGAGTTTCTTTCGTGGATAAATTAATGTTTATCGCGGTACCCTCAAACACGTCCATTCAGGAAGGCTGCCATGTTTGAAAGTTAGGTGACGTAGTGTCCATCGCCTCTCCGAATATCAGGCCTGTGTATCTAGCGTTACGATGTCGCGGTGGCGCAGGCGCAGTTCAGACCGTTTCCTTGCCTAATATAGTCACAGACTTGGCTATCTCGGCACTTATTTCCCGCATCTAGCACCTCAGCTCCTAGCATTGAGCAGAATTAATGATAGGGCGGCGCTTGCGTCGTAGGAATCTTGCTTCGGCACACTACGTAGGTGCAAGTAGCAGGCTAGATGGCAAAGTGTACAGTGCGAATGTGGTGAGCATGGATATGCCTCTGAGAGAGCGTTCAACCATATGACTTTATTAGCGTGGTCCATGGTCACAATGATGTGACTACTATGGAGGGTTACGTTCGCATGTTACCAGGGTTGACTGGTCGCCAGAAGCAAATGGATGACCTTCGAAAATTACTCTTTTGACTACAAGAGCTCGAGAATTCGCAAAATTTGGAGTGTGTACTAGGAAGTCTATGAGCAAATGATGTATAGAGTAATCTATTTGTCTAAGTTTTGTGTCTTGAGCACTTTAAAGGGGAAAGAAAAAAGACGAAATGAAATGAAATGAAGTGCATACCAGACACCGACTGCCTAAATAATGTACAGGTACGAATAATACCCCTACTCCGTGTCTGCTATATTTCCCTGCTGAAGATTCTGGCTCCCTCGCTCTGTTTGCAGGTTACATTCGCGAAGGCGCAAAAGAACACCATTGTGCTGTCAGCCCAATGCCGTGCGCTTTATTTTTTTTTTACTATTAACAGATTTGCATGAGAAGGGTTCGTCACTGGTTCTAAGCGGAACGGCACATAGTAAACACATTTTAGTGCGGGGGAATGTTTTTTTTTTGGTTTTGTTGTTTTGTTTCCCTGATATTCTAGTGCTGTATTTGCTTTCTAGTATCCTGCATGGGGAAAAATTTCTAATCTTAATGGTTTTCCTAATATTTAGTGAATAGTCGGAATATTGCTGGCTTCTTGATTATAGCCAACCGGCAGTGACCAGGCGGTGCCAGCAGGGTTAGAACCTATGGTTATATAGTCTGTCTGGTTGTACTTTGGCACAGGGGGAACTCTACGTCCCACGTTGCGTTTCGACGGCTTCGATCTGCACCAGGCATAAGAGTGCAAAGCACACATATTTGAGCATAACGTAGCGAAACACCTGACAGTTCTTTGCGCTAAAAGCGCATTCCGGCGATACGTAATCCGATCGGCCCGCAGGGGCCGTAGTTTCCTCTGTGTACTGGCATGTTACACGCCCACGGCTTCCTAGCCTACCCGGCACTTCTTGCTTCGGACACTAGGCTAAGTGGCGCCACCAAAGTAATAGGTCACGTTTGAACAATGCAGCCGCCACTTCCAGGCATTCCCAATGTTTCTTGCTTCAGTCGCTAAATAGCGCCAAACCAAAACAATATGGCATGTTGCCTACATTCACGATAGTTTTGACGCTGGTTTATGCTCTGCTGCTGTTACACAAAAAACACGTTAAACAATGCTGATTTCACTAACGTTGAATTCGCATTTACGGTATACAGCAACACAGTGTTTGTTTACAAACAAGCTCGCGTTTGCCCGCACCGAGTGTGGGCGTTGCGCGTGCGAAGAAAGCAGAATCGCGTGAGGCGAAGCTTCTGCGCATGCGCAGTGCCGACGGCAGCACCACCGCAGTGGCGTGACGCTAGAGATTAGAGTTGGTCTATACGATAGTGAGTCGGAGACAAGGTAAGAATTCAGCAAAAAGTGTAACCCCCTCCCCCCCCCCCCCCCCCAAACCTCCCCTAACGTTTTATATCACTCCACCAGCACTCGCCTCCAATGGTTCTCTACCTAGCAAATTTATTTTTGTACTTCGCGGTGTGCTGCTATACTTCGTTTCAATCTAAGTACGACCGCAACCAACCCCACAATCCGATGGAGTCGATGAACCAGAGCCCAGAGCACATTGACACGGCGCTAATCGTCTTTGTGCGTTTATTGACCGCCATTTCCGAAAATAACTGATGCACCCCCATTACTCCAAGAACAATGCATACCAGTTAAAAATAAAACACACTGCATAGGGGATTTAAAGGGCTTCATTAAATATTGTGTTAAAAAGGGATTTTACTTCGAATGTATAGGGTTGAAAGTAAACATCTTCGACAGAAATCTGTCGAGGTCGAAGCTCGCGCTGTCCCATTCCATTTTTAGTCACCCCTGAAGAAGGAGTCAAGTCGACCCCGAAACGTTGGGAACTGTTTGTTTCTAAACTTTTGGTTTGAGATTTCTTTTAGCGAATGTATAGGGTGTCTGCAATCACTGACCTCGATCTAAAATGAACCGTAGAAATCGACGCCTGCACAAAGCAATCAAAACGTTTCGCCAAACATGTATTTCACAGGTCCTTTTTTTTTTGTTGCTGTTGTTGTTGTTTTTCTCGTAAAATTACCAAGCGTAGCTCCCTTCACTACGCTTTGCGATTTCCTAAACTATAATTTGTAATTGGGTTTTCTTCCACCCGTAATAATTGTCACCGGAACGTGACAGGGTGTACCCCCGTACAGCCCCCCTATTTCTGAGAGTGTAATGTGCCACGGTTACATTCAACCTCACCGCTGTTCACGCGTTATAATAGAGAGTTTTAGGGAACCGTTCTTGCACATCCGATAGGGTACGAAAGGCCCTTCTGTACGAACTACGCATGCGCTACCACAGAAGATTAGCGCATGCGCAGTTCGTGCCAGACTGCGCTATCGTACCGTATACCTGGTGTGCAGAAACGGTTCCGTAAAACTCCCTAATTTAATAAGTGCAAAAAAAAATATATTTATGAATATCGTTTGCTTCGTTTTTTTTTTTCCTTTGCAAATAAGAACTTCCAAGCTTTTTTTTTTAATATATCTCAATTAACGATACAAAAAGTGACCCTCGCACACGCAGCTCTGAGAGGTGTCTAATACCACTCCGGCGAACTGAATGTTTTTCAGAGTCGCTAACATATACGTGCCGTTTTTACTAAATAAGTATGATAAAAAAAAACATTTTTATAAATACTTTTCTCGCAAGGAATTCAGGAAGTTTGTATCCTATCAAGTATGTTCAAGTCACCCAATATCTTTTTTGTCATGTGAATCCACTTGGCTATAAACTGTGTAATGAGCTTAGTGGTTATCTGCAATTATTTTTCTTTTCATCTTATGTGCTTGAATGCATATGCCTATTGTTATTTATTTTTGTACTGTGTTGATGCACGTTTTGTATAATTGTTCACTTGTTTTTCATATTTTCTGTGAAAATGCCAAAGTTGTGCGCTTTTTTCTTGAAACTAAACGAATTGAATTGAATTGAATTAAATTGGGCTAGTTGAAGAAATGTAGACACGAATTGATGATGATCTCGTGGTCGTTGAGCCGTGTGTATATATTTGTTTTGTCGATATGTGTGCACGAGGCGTGTAGTTAAGCGTTGTTTTTGTTATTACAGCTGCTGGAGTTTCAGCTTTTCGTAGTATGCCTGGTGCACTCAAATTAATGTCGAGTGGAACGTACGTCCATAAGCAAATTTTCGGAGTCTCTACCATCTCAAACGTATTGTGTGTGTATCCTTGGAACAGCTCAATGACTTGCGAAAATCACGCCGCTGGTTTACTGTCTGCAATTTGTGCGAGGTGATGCGCGTGACTTCGCGCTAAATGCCGCAGGTGTACTCTGATACTTTCCTGGACTTTGAGAGGAATAAGCGAAATAGCCCTAGCCTCAACGAGAGTGTCAGCATTGTATGTACATCTTGGCAGTCGTAGGCAGGCTTTAAAACCCCGTGCTTAAACACGTTCAGGCCTGTCATAAACGCCTTGGTAATACCATGAAGTGTTGAGAGGCTGTACAGGAGAAGGCCAACAAAGAGAGCATTGTACAGGGTTATAAGAGCAGTTACGGACAATCCCTACCTCGTTTCACTAATCATCCAAATGATTTGCACAAATTATTTCATGTTTTGTGATAAAATCTATCTAATCTGACGCCCGCCCTATTGAAAAATCCGGCAAAAACTTCCAGTGACATTCGCTGGAAACTGTTTAATTTCCGGTCATTTTCACCAGAAACCAGCGTAGTTTACCAGTTTCTTGGTGGAAATATTACCGGCCGCCACTTTGAGTTACCAGATTTCGGTGGAGGTTTTACCGGAGCCACTTTCGGTTAAAATCCGTCAAAAACTTCCAGTGGCATTCGGTGGAAACGGGTTAATTTCCACTCTTTTTCACCAGAAACCAGCGTAGTTTACCAGTCTTTGGTAGAAATGTTACCGGCAGCCACTTTCGCTGGAAGTTTTACCAGAACCACTTCCGATTTCCCGTCGCTGGAATCCTCGGAAGCCACTCTCGTTTGACGGACACCGAACTTCACTGGAAGCCGATGCAAGGGAAACGGCTAAAGGCAAGGAAGCCAAGACGAGCAAGGGGACTGAGCTTGTAATGGTGACCGTCAATGCAGTGGCATTCTCGTGAGTGCATGTTTTAGCTCGAGACGACGTTGCAATCCTGCAAGAAGAGCGTGCAGCGAACTGTTTTGACGATCCAAAAAGGTGGGCAGCGATCACCGCAACTTGCTATTTGCGACAGGCAAAAGTCAGGGCCAGAGCAGGTACGAGACCATTCAGGCGGCATTCTCGTGAGTGCGAGTTTTAGCTCGGGACGATGTTGCAATCCTCAAGAAGTGCGTGCAGCGAACTGTTTTGACGATCCAAAAAGGTGGGCACTTTCACCCGTTTTCATCCGAAACCAGTTTACCATGTCTTTGCTAGATTATTTGTCGTCAAACAGATTTCGCTGGAATTTCACTGGCATCGGGTTTCCAGATTTCGCTGGAATGTCACCGGGAACCACCGTTTACCAGACGACCCGGTTTTGCTAGAAATCTTACCCGAAACGGGTGACTCGCTTCCCTGTTTACCGAACTTCACTCGAAGCCGACGCGAGGGGAGGGGGAAGCCGAGACGAGCCGGGGACTGGGTGTCCTTGGTGCCTCGCACCAAGGACGAGTCCCTACGCACCCTCTCTCCCTCGCATTGGGTTCGTGGGGAAAATGCGAGAGGGTCATTTTGCTGATTTTGTTTTGAAGAAAGCCGGTTTCTTTGTCCGTCAACGAGCAACGGCCAGCCAGGAACGAACGCTCAGTCTCGGCTTCTCGTTCCATGTGTGCGACCTCTATCTTCCAAAGCAGCTGGGTGTGCAGATGAAAAGAAAATATTTTTCAGTGACCGGTTTCTTACGCCTCTTTGTCCGTCCGCCTTCAGAAGCATCCAGCGAGCGAAAAAGACTGCGCCCAAGATTTCACAACGTCGGCGGATGTTCGTTTCGCGCGTTTGTGGTTTTCGCTAAGCGTGCTACTGACAGCGTGTATGTGTCCACCTGGTGTACCCGCGGCGACGACATCAGAGACGACATCGTGACTGTGCCCGTGATTTCTCAATGGTGGCGATGTTCGTTCCGCGCGTTCGTGGTTTCGGCTAAGCGTGCTCCTGACAGTGTGTATGTGTCCGCCTGGTGCACCCGCGGCGACGACATCAAGGACGACATCGTGATCTGTGCCCGTGATTTCTCAACGGCGGCGGGTGAACGTTCCGCGCGTTCGTGGTTTTCGCTAAGTGTGACAGTGTGTACGTGTCCGCCTGGTGCACCCACGGCGACGACATCAAGGACGACATCGTGATCTGTGCCCGTGATTTCTCAACGGCGGCGGATGAACGTTCCGCGCGTTCGTGGTTTTCGCTAAATGTGCTACTGGCAGTATAGGTGTGTGTGTCCTTGTGGTGCACCTGCGCGGTTTTATTAGTTGAACTACCGTACGTCTAGGAATTTACCCAGCGGCATTGTGAGTACCTTGACAGATATCTTTTGCGACGAAGACCTCGGTTGTTCCTATTTGGTCTGATTGCTTTTGTTGACAGCTGTGCAAATTGTTTCACTGGTATTGACCCTGTTAAATAAATATATAGAACCTTCAGGTCTATATGGGCCAACCACCTTAATTGTTACCGAATCGTCCGGCATCTGGTAAACATACACCAAGCACGGTTCACAGGCTTCCTCCTAAGTGCCTTCCATTGACGTCCGAAAAAAGAAAGAAAAAACACCGTGAATTCCGGCCAATCTGGTGAGCTTCTGATAAATTATGGCTTTGCTGGAAGTGAAAAGAGTCCCATAATCCAGTAAAATAGATTTTTACCGGAAATAAACTTCCGGTAAAAATCCGGTGACTTTCTGGTAAAAAAAATCTAGTGATATTCCGGTAAAAATCCGGTAACATTCCTGTAAAACAACCGGTGACATTCCAATAAAAAATCCGGTGACATTACGGTAAACTACGGCTTTACTGGAAGTGAAAACAGTCCCATAATCCAGTAAAATAGACTTTTACTGAAAATGACATTCCGGTAAAAAATATTTTTAAATAGGCGGGAACGTGTGTTCTTCCACATATTCTATTTAAATTTCCTCTAGTAGTGTTGGGTACTTAGTTGTATTTTTTCTGGTGAAAGTCGTGGCAGCAGACGTCGCTGGTGATATTTGCATACCATGTGAGTGAATATATTTGAGGGTTATGTTTACAGCGTTTTCGATCCGCGCTTTATTTATATATACTGACCTACTGGAGGCCCAGAAACAAATGTCGTCTGCGTACGAAGATGCGTATATGTTTTTCGGAAGCAACTCGAGGAGCTGGATGAGAGATATAATGAATAAAATGGGACTTAAAACTTCTCTTTGAGGGACACCTTTTTTGACCACGAGAGAAGTAGTGTCGCCATTTTCGCTGAACACAGTGGTGGGTCTTCCCTTGAGGTAATTAGATATCCACGTGCATAGGCGTGTACCGACTCGGATAGTTTTCATGTCATTAAGAATTGCATCATGATCTACCGAGTCAAATGCAGCTTTTAATTCGAAAGCATTAACTGTCCCATGGAGCGAGCCGACGTCATCAGCCGCGCCAAACGACAGATAAATTCGTGAAGCCACGATCTGAGGCATCCCAGCTTTGAAGCCACGCAAAAAGCCACGCAAAACGGCAAGTAAATGAAGCCGAAGGAGACCGCCGCGCGTCAGTTTCAATTAGCGCAACCCCATGGCGCTGCGTGCCCGCGCCGCCTGCGCGCCGGCTGCAGGAATCGGCTGTCGCGCTCGGGCGGTGGCACGGCCGCCCCAGCACGCCAGTTGATTCCTGCAGCCGATTCCGTGCCGCGGACTGAGCGGCGGCACGGCCGATGTCAGCGAGGCGCGGCAACTTCACAAGGACTCGCGCAAAGAACAACATTCATGCTTTCGCTATCACAACTCATAAGAAGTGCATAGGTGTATTATATCAATGAACGTAGCTGTTGTTTTACATTTTCGCACCTTTGCTTGTTCGATGGCGGATACCAAATCTATAACATTGTAAATGCTGCTCCTTCCTCGGCGGAATTCTGACATGGATGAATTAAATGTTTTTATGTTTTCGAGGTCCCATTATATTCACAAAAGAAGTATATTCTCTATAGTTTTGTCAGCACAGCATGATAAAGAAATTGGACGTTATGAATTAATTTCCAAAGGAGACTTGCCTGGTTTGAAAATGGATACTACACGTGCAGTCTTCTACTCAATTGCTATATGTCGAGATTCCCACGAGAAAGTATAGACTCTCAGCAGATTTGTTTGTCATGTCACCGAGATGAGCTAATGCAGAATAACGCATTCCATCGGGACCCGCAGATGAGGTTTTCTTTGACGAAAAAAGTGCCGTATCAAGTTGTCTTAAAGCCATCGGAGTATCAGTAACTTTATTCAAAACTAGAACAGTGCTGTGAGAAGCTATATGGAGAGTTGAGTTTGATTTTGAGGAATCTGGCGTAATGTGTTTGCCAAATTCTTTAGCAAATACTGTTTTTGAAGACCTGACGATTCAAGGCGATGGAACGAAAGGATTGCGTCTGCTGTGGAAAAGAACTCAAACTTCGCGTCATATGCCATGTCCAAGTTATGGGTTTCCTTGGATCTAGCCTGGCACTGTAAGATCCCTATAGTTTCTGAGACAGCTTGTCGAAATGTCGCTAAACACGTCTTTGTGCTCGTCTAGACTTTCTTGTATCTTCTCTGTTCGTTTTCCGGCTTTCCAGTTTTCCGCGTCCTAGTTTCAGCTCGTCCATGGATACGTCTAAGTAGTTGATATTCTTCGTTTACGGATTCCTGTGTGTTGGATACTCGTATCGTTTTTGCATCCTTTATAGTCATAGTCCTTATAATCTGAGCGGTCTTCACTAGTGCTGATAGAGTCGCATACTTGCTCAATATTTTCACTGAAGTGGCTCCAGTCTGTATACGTAAGAGTTGTCTTACTGCGCGTCCTCTTAATTCACGATATTAATATGTATCTGGGAAGGTGATCACTGTTTTGGGTTTCAATGTCCGTGAACCAGGTAGGTTTGTGTACAAAGGATGATGATGTAAACGTAAGATCTAAACAGCTACTCGTTGTTGTGCCTCTACAAAATGTGGGATTCCAATCATTGAATATGATCAGATTGTACTTGTGAGTGCTGTTTACAATGAGTTCTCCCCGCGATGTCGTTTTCACCCCTCCCCAGGAAGGATGGTGAGCGTTAAACTCGCGAGTCAATATATAGGAGGTGGGGTTGTTTTAATTATGTTCTCAAGACGTTCCTTGTCGAGTTGGCACTTGGCTCAATGTATGCAACAATAACTTTAAGCGCTATGTTGTTTTTTTTTGTGACAGTTGCAATCACGTACTCACTGGTAGGATGGGAAATAACATTGTGTTGCACGTATTTGAGTTTTGACGCAGAACTACGTCTTTCTCGGCGCTTGGGGGGATTGGTGGCCGAATAGGCTAGCGCACACCAGCTCGAAGCACATGGAGCGAAAGCTCACGCTGCAGAACCCAGGATCCTGGGTTCAATCCCCACCCCTGCCCGTTTCGATCTGGATGAGCATCGTACCGGCGTGCGTTAAAGACCCCAGGCTAGCGGTTGTACTGCACTGGCTAAATTTCTCAGCTATAGCTGGGAGACTTGTCGCCCGTTGAGGCAGACCAAGTTCTAGGCTGTATAAACATACACACACACCAACTCTTCTCAGCGTTTGGAGGGGGGTGCAAAGTTGGGAGATCAATGTCACGAAAACATGGTTACGATAGTGACGTCACAAAGGTAACGCAGAAGCGCCGGCCGATTTGCATCGCCGCGCTCCCTGACAGCACGGCGTGCCTGCTACCGAGAACCGCGCAGTGCGCAAGCGCGTCCTTTTAATGCGATAGCATTCTATAGCTACCCCTCCCCCCTTCCCCGGATTTCTTGGGCACTCTGGCCGCCTAATGTGCAGTAGGTATGCGCAGTAGACCATTTCAGCTCACATTCTCACACTCCTTCACATTCGCACCCTCTTCGAAGGAACTGACGACCTTGACGTCGTCCCCGACGTCGTCCTAGAGGTCGTCCTTGAGGTCATCCCAGAGGTCGTCTTAGACTGTCCTGAACGTTGTCCTTGAGATCGTCCTAGATATCGTCCTTGAGGTCGTCCTACCGGTCGACTTACAGGTCGTCTTTGCACGTCGTCCTCAAGGACGTCGTCCTCAAGGTCATCTGAGAGGTCGTCCTTGAGATCGCCCTAGAGGTCGTCCTAGACGTCTTTGACGTCGTCCTCTAAGTTTTCGTCCTCGACGTCGTCTTAAACGCCGTTCTTGAGGTTGACCTAGACAAAAACTATCGCAATTCATAGACCACCAACAATAGTGGTTTATGTAGCAATTTCATATCTACTGGCTTGCTCGTTTGCTCGCTTCAACCGGATGCGCTCCTGCCTGATTGAAACGGTGATGTCCATTTCTTACAGCGAAGCTGCATACCTCCACCAGCCAAGCAAGTTTTCGTGTCGTTGGCGTTTTAAGCGAAAAACTCCCGGCAAACAATTGAAGGCAAAACAGTATATCTATTTTTGAAATCAGGCATACAGCATACAGCTCAGTATCTGTCTCAATAAAGAAAGCCACAAAGAAAACCACAAAACAAGCATCAAAACCACATGATGGATGATAAGGCGCGTGTGAACAGTAGGAACACCCTCCCACGCGTTCCGGTAAAGATTAGGTTTGCAGCTGCTTCGAAACGGGTTGACGTCATTCGAAGCCCTCGTGTGAAGTGCAAGCCACATAATGGATGATAACGGCGCCTGCGAACAATGCGAAGCACGTTCCTTCTCCCCGCGTGTGTTTTCGTGTCCGCGTTCTCACGGAAAAAAAGACTTCAGAAGATTGAAGCGAAAAGTACAAATACCACGCATACAACATACAGCACAACATTCGTTTCAATAAAGAATAAGCCCAAAACAAGCATCCTAACCATATAATGAATGATAAGGAGCTCCTGAAAACAATGCGAAGCACGTAGCGCTCACCTATACGTTCCCGGTGAAGATTACTGTTGCCCAAGCTGCCGCGGCGACGGCAGCTTGCGACGTGGGGAGTGACGTCACTAGCCTTTCATATATAAAGAAGAACCCGCCTATACTCCGTTTTACCTTACGTCCGAACGCAGCGGATGCTACGAGCTATCTTAGCCAATCCTGTTCTGTGGACGTGGCCCGGGATACGCTTTCCTCGCGTCGCTGTGCCCTCTCTCTAAGGTCACGTTACACTTACACTGCCTCCGATTGGCTCCGATGGCTCGTAACATCCGCTGCGTTTATACGTAAGATGAAACGGAGTATAGCAACTGATTTCATTGTTGCTGCAGCACCACGATGAATAGGCCACGCGTAGTTAGGACTCCCGAGGACCAGCGTCAATACTAAGAGCGGCAAAGGGAAAAGAACGGCAATACGACCAGCGGCGGCGTGCTGCGACCGGCGGTGGCATTTCGTATAGTGCAGTAGGCAAATGTTGCAAGTGATACCACAGCTTCGCTGACCAATCACCTTTACAGCGCGGATTGGAGCCCAAATTTTTTCATTTCTTTCAAAATACATTAGTTGGGAGTCGGCGCTCTTTCGCTCTACCTGACATTTCTCTTCCTCCGTGTTCTGTGCGCTGCTTTATCATGTCGGCGACAGACGCCGCTCCGTCACCCCTGATTCCGCAATCATTGCTCTTCACTCTGGACAGCGGCCGAGCTCGCGTCCTCTGCGGCACGGGCAGTTCACGCGACTCTCAAGCACGACTCGGAGAAGCGTTAACCCCCCCTCTCATTTCTTGTGCCACCCACACGTAGTTCTGCGGAGATTTATGCAGCACAGCACAGTATTAATTTTTATTAATAGTTTTTGACATGGACACAGAATAATAAAAATTACAATAAAAGGTATATATACAAAGAATGTACGAAACACGTCATTAAACACGTTTTAGAGACGAATTCGCGAATTATTTACCAATGAACTACGTCAATAAAACGGAGAAAGATATCAAAATGAGCATCGTTAATGGCTTTACAAATAAATAAAATATGCTTAGCCATTATTGTACTTTATTTATTAATGACGAAGCGCAGCTAATGAGTGCGTCCTGTGGGCGTTGCAGACGGTGGCCGAAGGTGGCGGAATACCAGACGGACGCAGGCGATGGCAAACGCTGACGTGTCGTTTTTATGTGCGTGTCTCGCGGGCGTCGCGAAGGTTGGTAGAGTGTGTTCTAACCGCAGACAATGCCATACGCTGCCGCCTGTCTGCTCGTACTACTAGCAAATGGTGTCAGACAACAGGCTAGACGCAGTGGACAACGCAGCCAAGCCAATCCAGAAGTAATAGGCGGGGCCACCTTTCTTGGTGGTGCTTGGAGCGGTCGTGACATTCGAATAAACTGCGTCTCGTGGCGTAAATATTGCACTAATCATGTTGAATTAACCCGAGACTGGGGTAGAGAAGAAACATCGAAATGTAGAAGGGACAGAAAATAGGCAGGACGAAGTCTCTACCCTTCTTCTCTATCCCAGTGTCAGGTTAATTCAACATGGTTAATATACACCAGCTCGCCTGCACCCTTACGATATTTTATATGGCACTAATATTTTTTTGCGCGGAGTTTTTTTTTTTTTTTTCTTGACGTAGAATTACGTTTTTTTTTTTTTTCCGCGCTTAGAAAGGGGTGCGAAGCTGGGAGGTCGATGTCACGAAAACTCGGTCACAGAAGTGACGTCCCACAGATTGCTGCCTGCTGCCGACAACCGCTTAGTGCGCACGCCCGTCCTTTCTTATCTGCTGGCTTGCTCGTTTGCTCGCTTCAACACGACGCACTCCTGTCTGATATGAAACGGTGATAGACGCCGCCCCAGCAGCCCTAATTCCACAATCTTCGCTCATCGCTCAGGACAACCGTTCATTCAGGCAACGTCCAGTTTGGCCCACAAAGCTTCTACCACACGTTAGTGGGATTTTGTACACAACACCAATTGAACACGACACATAAGGATGGCTGTGGCGTTTGTGGCACTTGACTTTGTTAAGGTTTTCTACTATGGAGCGAACCTTAGCACAGATTTGCGCCATTCTTTTTGGGAGCTGAAATCACCACAGGCACATTGTACCTTTCGGCTGCTCTTTTTAAATTATGCGAGGTTTTGTGCATGTATGGTACAACTACCTTTCGTTTCTGTTGATCTCTAAATTTCTTTCGCTGAATCCCCTTAGTTTTACGTACCAAGGCCCCTACCACCTCGTTTGAAACCTGTGATGGAAAGCCCGACGTATGGAGTCTCTCAGCTTGAGCATTAAAACTTTCAGTAACACTCTGAAAGCAGAACTTCGTAAGCGCAGCCCCAAGTATGAAAATCGCAATCCCCCCTTTAACAACTTTCGAATGTGCTGACGTATAATGAAGGATGCCCTTTTTTGACCTAGGTGAGAAACTCCAACAAATATGGTTTGTGTGAAGAGATAACGAAAGGTCTAGGAATTGTAACTTCCCGCCCAAAGGTTTTTCAACTCTGACCTTAAGACGAAAGCCACTCCTGGAAAATAGGTTCATATTCTTATCAACGTTGCCACCTTCAGCAGACTTGGTATACTCTAGCAAAAATCATCAACATATCGAAACACCTTTGACACTTGTTATCTGCCGAAGACACCTATCAACACTTGCTAGAAAAATATCACTAAGCACGGGGGGCCACACATGATCCTAAGTACACACCTGAACGCTGTATAAAGGTATCATTTTTTTCATCCAACAATCATAGTTCAGATAGAATTTCAGAATTTCTAGAAAGCCTTCTGAAGACACATCACTAAAGTTTCTGAAGGAGAGCTCCCCTTGCTCTTCAACACAGGACTTGAGACCTGTAATGCTTCGTGTGGAAGGGAATACAAAATGTCTAGTACGTCACCGCTGAACAAAGAGTGGTTGTTGAAATTATTGTTCTTAAAAGCTTCCACCACTGCTTCAGTATGGCTGACTATAAAGGGATCCTTAATTTGCAAACCGGATAGGTGTTTTCGGAGAAAGCTACCCATCTGGCGCTGCCACGTGCCTGCCTCTCTCACTGATGATGGCAAGGAATAGGCAGGCTTCCTTGTGGGTTTTTAAACTAAAGAGTACCTCAAGGTTAAGCCCTACTGCTTTCTTCATGTTTCCCGACAATCGTGTCAAGGAATGGCGTTCACAGAGCTTTAATGCCTTCGCCTTAATCTGCTTTGGTGACTCTTGCACCTGCTTGAAGTTCTTACTCACGGCGGTACGGTCTTTTTCATTATAGTGCGGTACACTGGAAGTTCTACATTTTCCATACGAGAACGTCGCTTTTCTCCTCGCACTTAATAACACGTTCGGGAATATCGATTTATCCTCTTCTTCTCAGCTAAGTTGTCGTAACCTAAGAAGCTCTTCGTGAATTTGGTCACTGTTCTTTTTGTTTGTACTGGGTGTTTTCGCTATTCGTTTTTTTTTTCGCTCAATGCTATCAAGACAGTTAAATACAAAGCCTCTATTCGAGCTCTTTTGGGTTCCGCTGTTTTTTGAGTACATTTAATCTTCCCCTAACTTCTCCTAGCGTACGTTCTTGTGCTCCTTGCGCACGGGTTGCGGTCACATGTCAGAACGCCGAGCTCTGATTGGCTCCCTTTGAAAAGATAGTGGGTAGGCCTCAAGGCAGCTAGAATTGAGGTCTACACACAATCCTGCCATCAGAGCTAATCGAAGCTCGCCGTTCTGATGTCAGTGCAACGCGCAGAGACAGACGAACTTGCGCTTAGCATATCGAATTTTATAGAGAAAGTCCCAATTACCATCGCACCATTTCTTTTATTTTATTAGGTCGATAACCATTTTTTTTCAAATCAAAACCGACCAAGCCCTTCTTATACTGCAGAACACAACGAGTGAGATTAGCCGTCTTGATGAAGCATCAGCAGTTTTCTTCTCATTACTTTACCGTTGGCGTTCTTTGGTAGCGCGTCAACGAATTTCACGCCCCCATGAACGTGCATGTAGGGTCCAAGTTGGCCTGAGGAGAAATGAAAGTGCTCAGCATAATACGTAAGTACACAGGTGACACTTTCTAGAACAAAGATGAATATATATATATATCCGTTAATTACAACTTTTTAAAAATTCTGAACGCGATTTGAGCAATGTTGGGTAAAGTACATCTAAAACGTTCTTAAAGTACGAAGTAAATTACAAGTCATGTACTTCAAGTAATGTAGTTAGTAAACCGGGCACAATGTGCTGGAAGTAAAATACTATAAATCGAATGTACTTTCGAAGTGAAATTCAAGTATACTTTTTAACACAATTTTCATGATGCCATTTAATTCCCTTATATAATGTGTTTTTTTACAGCGAAGCTGTTTATGGCTAGGGTTCCGTGGATTTTTCGAGTTCAGTCACTAAAAACTACGCTCGCACCACCGCACGCGCCGCACGCGCACACCATCCCGTATAAAAGATTCGAAGTACATAACCAAAATAAAGCGTTGACGAACGCGCGTGCAAGATGCCATTTGTTTTAGGCTTTTGCTTTTGAACAGTTCCTGTTGCACACGCCGGCACGTGCTCCGTGTGGAACACCATTCCCTGCATGCTCCTTGCTGCTTGGGTAATTTAGTGTGGTGACTGCAAAAGACGATCGTCGTCTTGGTCAGCAGAGCACGAGCTCGGACCCGGGAGCTCGTGCATTCCGTTCTTCGGCGAGCTGGAATCCAGGCAGCTAGTCATGTTCCTCCGACCTGCTGTATTGGAATAAACCCTCAGTACACCCCTGGACTCGGGCCTACTACACTGGCGACGAAGGTGAAGACCACAGCGGACTCAACGGGAGCACAGCAGAGCAGCAGCGAGCATGGTGGAGAACCAGACCCACCGCTTCCATAGTCCCGGGACATTCGACGCCGAAAAGGAGAACTGGAAGCTTTATCAGATAAGATTTCAAGCTTGTCTCGACGTCGCTAAGGTCACTGCCGACGCGGACAAGAGAAACTTATTGATCGCTTCTATTGGTCCCGAGACATTCAAGCTGGGGGGCTATGTTGCGCTTTTTGGACTCCCAGGAGACTAGGGAGAGGGAAGTGACGTCAACAACGCAGCAAATGCAGATTGGATGTTGATTTTGTTTTCTTCTGTCAACATCCAATCTGCGTTTACTCTAGTCGTTGACGTCACTTCCTTCTTCCAAGTTTCCTGGGAGTCCAAAAAGCGCAACATAGCACCCCTGCTCTACTCCCTAATCCAGCCACGGAGCTTTCTGGAGACACCGTATCAAGAGTTGCTCACAAAGCTCGAAGAACATTTCGCACCTAAGAAATTCAAGGAATTCGAACGGGCGAAGTTGTTTTCGGCTCGCCAGGAAGAAAATGAGACAATCAAAGACTTCATAACGCGGCTTAGATCAATCCTCATTAACTGCGACTATGAATCTGAAGCCGACGTCAGAAGTTCCTCCCTTTTGACGGCATTCATCGTGGGTCTCCGTGACACGCGCGTCCGGGCACGTCTAGTGCTCGAAAAGGACCTCACTCTGGACGTCGCACTTCGCTTGGCCGAGTCAACCCTCACCGCCGAAGCAGAGTCCCGACGCCTAGACCGGGGAGACCACGCTGCGCTGCTCGTTGAAAAGGTGAAGCCGTCCACTTCTGCGCCTGTCAAGTGTTTCCGATGCGGCAACACCAACCATTCGGAGAGTTCCTGCCGCTTCCGAACTGAGTCGTGCAATGCGTGTGGCAAACGAGGCCACATTGCAAAAGTATGTCGATCAGCGGAGCGTCACAAGACAGCTGGCAAGAAAAAGGAAAAGGTGAAAACAATCACCAACGTATTCGTCACTCCAGAATCAGATGGCGAATTTGTCACTTGCATTATTCAAGGAACACCCGTAAGGTTGCAGGTCGACACAGGATCTAAGCTGACACTCCTAGACACGGACACGTGGCGGAAGATAGGGAAGCCCAGCTTGCAGAAATGCGACTACAACCTCCTCTGCTTCAACCAGATGAAAATCACGGTTCAGGGCCGGTGCTTGCTTCAGGTAACGCTTGGAAAACGCTCCGAAGAGCTAGAAGCATTGGTGACTGACAAGCGACACACCAACCTGCTAGGAAGAGCGTGGATCCACAGGCTGAAGATCGACCTAAACAAATTGTTTATTCGATCTGTGGAACTGGAAGTCGAAGATTCGCTTCAGACAATGTTGGCAACATTTCCGACCTTGTTTTCCGGCGACTTGGGCTGTTGCACTAAACTCAAGGTCCAACTTCTGTTCAAGCCTGACACGAAACCAAAGTTCTTCAAGCCCCGCCCAATACCGTTTGCTACGCGAGAAGCAGTAGAGAAAGACTTGGCCAAGCAAGTCAAGAACAACGTTCTTACACCCGTGGACTTCTCGCAGTGGGCCACTCCGATTGTGGTCGTCCCAAAGTCGGATGGATCGGTTCGAGTCTGTGGTGACTTCAGTGTCACCGTGAATCCTCAGCTCGACATAACCCAGTACCCACTGCCACGTCCAGAAGAACTTTTCACTAAACTAAATGGAGGCAACAAATTCACGAAGCTGGACTTGTCAGAAGCGTATCTCCAGCTGGAACTCGATGAAGAGGCAAGAACGGCTCTCGTGATCAACACGCACAAAGGTCTATTTCGATTCAACCGGATGCCCTTTGGAGTCGCCTCCGCCCCAGCAGTGTTCCAGCGCACGATGGACCAGGTAACTGCAGGGCTCGAAGGCGTTGCATGTTACCTCGATGACATCATCGTCACTGGGAGAGATACTCCTGAACACCTCCGCAATCTTCAACAAGTACTCCAGCGGCTACAGGAATACGGCTTCACGCTCAAGAGGGAAAAATGCGCCTTTCTTCAAGAAAAGGTCGAGTACCTCGGGCAAGTCGTTTCCGCCGACGGCTTCTCGCCTTCCATGAAAAAGGTCTCGGCTATCCTGAATATGCCAGAGCCCAAGAACCTCAGCCAGCTAAGATCTCTCCTCGGCATGGTGCAGCATTACAGCAAGTTCCTTCCGAATCTTGCTGACAAATGTGCGCCGCTGAACAAGCTACTGAGAAAAGATACCGCCTGGCAGTGGAGCTCCGAGTGCGTAGATGCGTTTGAAAACATCAAACAACAACTGACGGCTACGGAGGCCCTAGTCCACTTCAACCCTGATCTGCCAATTTATCTCGCGGCGGATGCATCGTCGGAAGGCGTGGGCGCGGTGATATACCACAAGATCAATGGCAAGGAACGCCCCATAGCACATGCTTCTAAGACACTGAATTCATCAGAGTGTGCTTATGCACAAATAGAGAAGGAAGCACTTGCCATCATCTTTGGAGTCCGCAAATTTCACCAGTACCTTTGGGGACGCAAGTTTGTGCTCTATACTGACCACAAACCTCTGAGAACCATCTTTGGCCCCATGAAGGGAATCCCCGTAACATCGGCGAACAGACTCCAGCGCTGGGCCCTCATACTAATGAACTACAGCTACACAATTGAGTACGTGCCAACAGCAAAGTTCGGAAACGCTGATGGACTTTCGCGTTTCGCACAAGGTCCCGACGAGGACTTCGACAAGGAAATGGCAAGCGGAGTTTTCACCATCTCCTGTGATACAGAACATGTCTTTGCGCTCCACGCCCAGAGTTTGTCTAAGTTACCAGTGAAGGCAAAGGACATCGCCACGGAAACTGCATCAGATCCTGTCCTCTCCCAGGTACAGCGGTACATCAGTCAGGGCTGGCCAGAAAAGGTGACAGACTCCGACCTCACGCCATTCCATAGACAGAGATCGGAATTAACCATCCTCAACGGTTGCATCCTATGGAATTCGCGAACCGTAGTTCCACGCAAGTTCCAGCACCAAGTAATGGAACTTCTTCATGAAGGACATGTGGGACAAACAAAAATGAAGATGTTGGCACGGTCGTACGTGTGGTGGCCACACATCGACAGAGACATTGAGCGCACGACGCAGCAATGCGAGCCCTGCGGCAGTGTTTGCGACAACAAACCACACGTTCCTCTTCACCGCTGGGAAGCTCCGGAACTACCGTGGCAGAGACTTCATGCAGACTTTGCACAGCTAGATCAGCAGAGCTATCTCATTGTCATAGATGCCTTCAGCAAATGGCCCGAGGTTATGCCGATGAAATCTATAACAGCGGCAGATACCATCGACGCTTTGCAGGAGATTTTTTCTCGTCAAGGCCTGCCACAACAACTTGTCACCGATAATGGGCGACAGTTTATCAGCTCGGAATTTAAAGAATTCATGGACAGCGGCGGAATTACTCATCTCTTTACCCCGCCGTATCACCCCAAGTCCAACGGACAAGCAGAGAATTTTGTGAAGACGTTGAAGACTGCTCTTCGACGTTCCTCCGGAAGAGAGAGGAAGGCAGCCATCCGAGACTTCTTGTTCAAGTACCGGATCACACCCCACACCTCAACGGGAGAACCCCCGTGTCAACTGCTCACGAGCAGGCCCTACCGGACGGTTCTCGACTTATTGAAGCCTTCCAAGGTACGGACCCATGCCAAAACGGCAAAGAAAGACGAGGGAACCCCTACCTTCACAATCAAGCAGAAAGTGTGGGTGAAACATCCTCTTTACAAACAACACTGGATAAAAGGCGTTGTCACAAAAAGAATTGGCAACGTCATCTACGAAGTTTCAGATGAAGATCACAAAATCCGTCGGGTCCATGCAGATCACCTGAAACCAAGGTTGACGTATGACGATCCCGACACTTCAATCTTCCCAATGGATGTGCCAGGGCCTTCTCAGGTTTACACCCAGCAGGAGGCCACCGACACACAAGTTCCTTCGGGGTCTCCACTGCAGCCAGACTCCAGTAGGAGATATCCGACCCGCAGCCGCCTCAAGCCGGACCGTTACAAGCCTTCCTAAGAGGGAAGGAAATGTGGTGACTGCAAAAGACGATCGTCGTCTTGGTCAGCAGAGCACGAGCTCGGACCCGGGAGCTCGTGCATTCCGTTCTTCGGCGAGCTGGAATCCAGGCAGCTAGTCATGTTCCTCCGACCTGCTGTATTGGAATAAACCCTCAGTACACCCCTCGACTCGGGCCTACTACATGTCTCATCTTCTGTTACGTTTGAAAAAACGATACGATGGCATGCCTGTTGTGAACGTCCTTCCTGCAAACCCTCCGCCACCGACGCATGGATTCAGTCATCAAGTTTCGCCTAGCATCACCCAAACAGAGACCTCGTGGATTGCCACCTGATATTGCCGTCACAGGTGCGAGCTCTCGGAGAAACAGCGCGCTCGAGACGAGTAGCACGTCGCGCGTGTCTAGTTTCCTCCGGCTCCTAGGAACGGGTCTGTGTCGTGTGCTAAACAGCTTCGCTGGTCATCCACCTTCACAAAGTGGAATGGTTCATAATCTTTGTTTTTAATTTTCAACTGGTATGGATTGCCCCAGGTAAATCGAGGTACATCAGTTATTTTCGGAAGCGGCGGCAGATATTGGATAAAGTTAAGTTGCCACAGAGTAGTTGATTTACCTTCGCTGACGAATTATTTAACACAATCACCTTATAATGTACTTATTTGTATCCGTCTTATAGCCGTCATTACTTCACTCAGAGAAATGACCAAATGACGTCTCGAAAGACGACAGCGCGTTTTCACATGACGATATGCTTTTTTTTTCCTTCAAATTTTGGCGATGTACCTTGATGTCAGGAGTGAACTTTCCACGAAAAGTACTATAAAAGAATGCTCCTAATAGAGTACAAGTATACACACTCAGTGAATGTACGTTAAGTAAGTTATACATTTTCTAAATCTACTTGGAGTGGTACTTCAAGCACAATGCACTTGAATTATTTCCCAACTACACTATAATCATGCTTAAAAAATTGCATATAATTAAACCAATAATCTGAGACTCAGTTTATTGGTTTAGTTATATGCAATTTTTTAAGAGTGCAATTAGACGTTTTAGAAAGGTGCATTTAGGTGGTGCATTTATCATGCTCAAATTTCTTAAGTGGGATGAAAAAAAAAACTAAACCTAAAAAGAATGATGGTGGAGGCATGTTCGTAGAAACCACAGAGGAGATTATCTATTGATGCGATGGCATTTATCGTTGCACACACGGGCAGGTGCTTGGTTAACCGCTAAATTGAGCGGGAACCTGAGTTGGTGTGAGGTCACGTGAAGTCAATCTTCTGCTAAATTTAGCGGGAAACCTGATTCCGCTAAATTTAGTGGGGAAACTGAATTAGTGCATAGGTCACGTTAAGTCAATTTTCCGCTAAGTTTAGCGGGGAACCTCAATAGGTGCATAGGTTGCGTGGACAGTTTTTCGCTAAATGTAGCGGGGAACCTGAATTGGTACATAGGTCACGTGAAGTCAATTTTTCAACATTTTAAAACCCGAGACGTAGGATAAAAAAGAGAAGCGATCTTGAAAGTTCACCAGCTCGCTTGCGTTTTCTCTGCAATTTCAATTTCTCGCTCAATTTAGCGGGGAGACTGATTCCGCTAATTTGAGCGGGGAAACTAAATTAGTGCATAAATCTTGTGAAGTCAGTTTTCCGTTAAATTTAGAGGGTAACCTGATTCCGCTAAATTTAGTGGGAAACCTGATTTGGTGCATAGGTCCCGTGAAGTCATTTTTCGCTAAATTTAGCAGGGGAACCTGAGTCCGCTAAATTTAGTGAGCAACCTGATTTGGTGCATAGGTCACGTGAAGTCAGTTTTCTGCTAAATTTAGCGAGGAACCTGATTTTGCTAAATTTAGTGGGGAACCTGATTTGGTGCATAGGTCCCGTGAAGTAAATGTTTCGCTAAATTTATCGGGGGAACCTGAGTCCGCTAGATTTACCGGGGGACCTGAATAAGTGCATAGATCACGTGAACTAAATTTTCTCATCTAAATGTAGCGGAAAATTGACTACATTAGAGGCGACATAGATAGACAGAAATCTATGACGAGTAGCTTCCTAATGCTTTGGCATTAATATTGTAAGAATCTTTCTTTTTCTTGCGAGACTGCATTTTTTGTTACCTCATCTCAGTTCTGAGTGGTGCATAAAACAAAAACGAGTTTTTGAAGATGTCGTTTATAGATGAGTAAGGTACCTGATCTTTTTTGATCGATCTCGTCTGTGAGGAATAAAGTGAGGTTGAAGTAAGTATATTTTGTTTTGTCGATACCCCATTGTTCATAAAAGATTATGTGGAGACGTTTTAGGCTGAAGCATTGTGGACGAGATTGCAGAGGCTTCCAATCGAAAAAGAAACCCCGAACAGCTGAGGTATAGGGTGGTCCAAGTCACCAGGCTCGATCTAAAATGGAGCGTAAAACTCGACGCCTGCACGTAGCAATCTAAACTTTTCGTCAAAGGTGTAATTCACAGGTTGTTTTTTTCTTGTAAAATTACAAAGCGTAGCTCTCTTTCTGTAAAAAATAAGGCCAAGAAACTTGCCAGTGTCTACGGCGGGCAGCAACGCAGACGACAGGGGTCCAGGAGCGGGGTGTACTTGGCGTTCGTATTGATAGATGGCGCTACCTCCTTATCGCGACGGCTCGCGACCAAAGTGGTTAATTAAAATGAATATAATCTTTCTGAAATGTACCTTCGGTTAAAAAATAAAGGCGACCAATAAAAGCAAAACTTAAAATAAAAAACGCGTCTGCATAACGGCGGCGCTTTTGCTGCCAACGGATTTCGTCTGCGTAACGTCTGCTATCTTTCGCTAATCGGCTGCACCTTCAGACGCTGCTCCCGACGCCATCTATCACTACGAACGCCAAACACACCCCGCTACTGGACTTGGTCGTCTGTGTCGCCGCCCGCCGTAGACCTTAGCAAGTTTCTTGGCCCTATTTTTTACTAAAATAGAACTACGCTTTGTAATTTTACAAGAAAAAACCGACCTGTGAAATACACCTTTGACGAAAAGTTTCGATGACCACGTGCAGGCGTCGATTATTACGGTCCATTTTAGATCGAGCCTGGTGACTTGAACCACCCTATATTTCTACCTAATTTTACGTTAAATTTTGTTGTGTGTAATTCTCCACTTCTTATGTCTAAAATATGCTCATGGTGCAATATAAATAACTAGAATAAAAGAAATGTCGAGATTGAGGTTTACCTGCAACGAGGTTTTGGAGCTCTTCCTCAGTGATTTTGCTAAAGATTCCTTTAACACAACCAACGCCTTGGCCGCTTCCTGATATCGCGGGTGAGGGACACCAATGACCGCTGCCTCTTCAATTCCGTCGTGGCTGAGCAACACGCTTTCAATGGAGCAGGGCGCCACTTGAATTCCCATGCATCGAAAGAACTGGCTCATTCTTTCGACGTAGAAGAACTGACCGACTTCGTTGTAATAGCAGATGTCGCCTGCAAATTAGCGTGTAGTCGTCATCTCTAGCTGAAAGTTCAGTTCATGAGCTCATGTAAAGTAAAGCTAAATAAATAAGTAGGAGATGCACGCTCTCAGAAGAATCACTGCACACTTGACAAGGGTCGAAATATCCGAAGGGAAAGAACGCGAATGCACGAAAAC
This sequence comes from Ixodes persulcatus, assembly GCA_013358835.2. NCBI lineage: Eukaryota > Metazoa > Arthropoda > Arachnida > Ixodida > Ixodidae > Ixodes > Ixodes persulcatus. Next base: position 105,883 of record JABSTQ010009154.1, read on the forward strand.
CTTTCATACACTCTGAGTCAATCTTTCTGTGGCCATGCAGTCAAATGGCACGAAAGTGGGTGAGCAACGAGCCTTGAAGACAAGGCCATTCCCCCAAAACGTCATCACTATCTGGAGTGCAAGTTCAATTGCTTCTTACGCTGGGATTGCACTGGCGTCAGAACGCAGAGCTCTGATTGACTCAGATGGAGGGATAGTGGGTAGACATCAATGCTATGCGCAGAGCAAGTCGTCAGCTTCTTGCGCAACAGTTGCGGTGACGTCAGAACAACGCCAAACTTTGATTGGTTCCGATTGAAGGATAGGGGGTAGACCTCAAAGCAAGCTGCCTTGAGGTCTACCCATCCTTCATCCAGAACCAATCAGAGATCGGCGTTGTGTGGCCACCGGAACCCCTGCAAAAGGAGCAGATGTACTTGCGCTCTACATACCTGCCTTGAGGTGTACCCACTATCCTTCCAATCAGAGGCAATCAGAGTCCGCCCTTCTGACGTAACCTCAACCTTCGCTCAGGAAGCAGACGAACTTGTGCTTCGCATTGGATAGACGCCGCGTCACCTAGCTTGCGTCAGCGTCGCCGCCAGCGCGACTCGGAGACGGACGCGTGTGCCGCTTTGCGTCGGCTCCCGTCGAGCTTGGCGTGTTTGCCGCTATCGATGACGTCATGCGCAGAGTTTGTTTGCTATGTGGTATTGCTTTTACCAGTGTGTTGCTATAGGTGATGCACGATCGCACGTTTTGAACAGCAGCCATGGTGGTAGACGTTCAAGTAAGTGCATGGAAAGAGGTCATTGGTCAGTAGGCTATGCAGCCGCCACGGAGCTTGTCTGGTGCAGTAATAGCTTTTACTTTTAAAAACATAATGAATAACAATAATAATAATAATAATAATAATAATAATAATAATAATAATAATAATAAATTTATTTGTGAAGGAAGAGCATAATCAAGGCACAGTGCAGGTTCGCCAAAGCCATCATGGGCTTGTGCGGCAAAACCAGATATGTAATTTAATAAAAATAAAAGGATCAGTTTAAGTTTCTACAGCAGTTCCAACTGCATACTAACGCCCCCCCCCAAAAAAAAATATTTAAGTCAGAAAATAAAAAAAACACACATACACAGTGCACTGGCGTCACTTTTCGCCATTGTTTGCCATTGAAAGCAGTAGAAATTCTTGTCCAGTTCTTGCGACACTGAAGATCTTCATTTCTTCCTTTGTTGTCATATAACAATAATAAAAAATAACTCATAAAACAGTAAAGAAAAAAAACGCACTTGTTAGACAAAATGTTGGGAAGAAAAACTAATTATCAAATATTCACTAGGGTTCGTCGGTCATATCAATATGTCAAAGCGCTCTTCTGAGCTTTTTTTTTTTTTTGAGGTAAAGTCATATAAGCTGGGAGGTAGGGAATTAAAAATTTGATGCACATAGACCGACCGCATGTTCTTACCATAGCGTGTGTAGTAAGCGGGAACAAGAAATTTTGATATTTTTCGTAATTGTCTCATATTCGGGTTCGGACGAAGAGTTTTAAAATCATCCTTCCAGTAGCGTTCAAGCATGACTGATTCAAGAAACATTGATTTAAGATTTTGCATGAACAAAGCCTTAAAAAGATCGCGATCTGAGGATGCAAGTTTATACTGAACATTCCGTAAGATTTCTTTTAGAATTGTATTTATCTCGGCCTGCCACAATCCAGAGCATTTGCCAAAGACTGTTACGCCGTATCGGAGTGTGCCATAAGCTAATGAGTGAGCTATGAGCTTCCTGAGATTAAAAGGTAGATATGTCTTGATATGATATAATATTAATAATAATTATTATTATTAATAAGATTAATAATAATAATAATAATAATAATAATAATAATAATAATAATAATAATAATAATAATAATAATAATACATTTTTTTATTTTCACACACATTGGAATTCAAGTATTAGATACGGGCATATCAAAGCCTGCAAAGGGCTTGTATGATGACGCCCATAAAAAAAAAAAATCAAAAGACCGTTATCGTGATTCCACAATGTAAGACAGAAAGTCGAACTATAAAACACAAAAAGCACAAAGCAAAAGAAAAAAAATCACGTGTGGCGTTAAAAAAAATCACGAAAGAAAAAAAACACGTAGGAAAAAAGCAACACGAAAAGCGTTAAGCGAAAACAAAGTAAAAGGGAAAAAAAATAAAAAAGGTGAAACTAAGTTAAAATTAACTTAGCTAATTACAGTTCAAGCTCGAAACATGCAGACACAGCAAAGAGATGCTAGATGGAATCAAAGTTGGTGCACTTGAGTTCCTTCTTCAGTTGTTTCAATGATGTAATGTCAATAAAAGTGTCAGGAAGGGCGTTGAACAAACACGGAACGTAGTAATCCCGAGTGTATTTACCGTATCTGGTCGAACAAATTGGCACTACAAAGCGAGGAACGCGACGAAGTATTCGGGGAGACTGAAATGGTGTTTTAAACTCATTTTTCCAAAAGCTACGGAGCACTACCGTTTGTATAAAAAGAGAACGCAGATTAGGCAATTGAAGACTTCGAAAAATATCACTGTTGCTGGAAAAATTAGAATTATATGCAACGCTTGTCAGGATTCCTTTCAATAAAGAATTAACTTTGGACTGCCATCGACCGGAACAGTTGCCAAACACCGTAACACCGTATCGAAGAATACTGTAAGCAAGCGCATGGACGATTATTATTCTGATACCGACTGGCATAAAAAAATTTAGTATGATAAAGCATACAAGACACGATTCGTAATTTGCTACAAACATATGACATATGGGTGTTCCAAGACATATCAAAATCGAAATGTACACCTAAGTATTTCACGTGATCGACAGACTCGATTGATACACAGTTACATTGAGCACAACTTGAAGGGTGAAGCAAAAACTTTACTTGAGCCTGGCGTCTTTTAAGAGGGTTGTGAAAACATGCCAGCTTTGTTTTAGAGCGGTTTATGTCTAGGAGGTTATCGCCGAACCAATCCATTATATGAGAGGCGTTTATTTCGAGTGTGTTGAGTGAGTCAGAGAAAGTAATATGACGTGACACACCATCGGCATATTGGTACATTTTACACCCGTTGATGACCTGGGCCATGTCGTTCACAAAAATATTGAAAAGTAGAGGAGAAAGAACAGAACCCTGAGGCACTCCCGCCAGTAAAGAAAGCCGAGAACTTTTAAAGTTTCCAATTAGGACAAACTGGGACAAACAGTCGTCAAGCTTCAACTTGAAGCTTTTCTTTTTTCCGTAATTTTCACGCTGTTTGTTTCAATGTAAATTACGAATTAATATTATTTTTATTATAATTATTATTATTAGTGTATCGGTTATCTGTGTTGATGCTATCGACCCTGTCGTTCGACTGCCGGGTCCTGTCCGTCAAGCCTTCATTGGCTTGGACAGACCCGTCTCTGTATCTTGCGTATTTGCTTCCGTTGAATAAAATTATTATTATTATTATTATTATTATTATTATTATTATTATTATTATTATTATTATTATTATTATTATTATTATTATTATAATAATTTTATTCAATGGAAGCAAATACGCAAGATACAGAGACGGGTCTGTCCAAGCCAATGGAGGCTTGACGGACAGGACCCGGCAGTCGAACGACAGGGTCGATAGCATCAACACAGATAACCGATACACTAATAATAATAATTATAATAAAAATAATATTAATTCGTATTTTACATTGAAACAAACAGTCTGAAAATTACGGAAAAAAGAAAAGCTTCAAGTTGAAGCTTGACGACTTCTGATACCTATACGTATTTGGTGAGCAAACAGATTGTGCTTAATAAAACCAAAACGCGCACAAAATACATAAGTACACAGTGAGCAAAGAAACATCAAAATCGCTAAAAGAAGAACAACCGCGCCAGAAGAACATCAAGAAAGAAAAACGTTCAATTATGTTCTTCAAAACGGTCAAAATACGGTAAAGGTTGTAAAAGACCCTGTAGCGTATCTTTCTCGAGAAATTGTACCCAGATATATATATTCCTGCTTCTAAGGTGGTTTAAAAGCCGAGGAAGCGAACATTGAAGCATTTTCTGCCCCTAATCAGATCTGAACGTGAAAATCTTCCAATATTATCTGTGACCGGTAAAGTGGAAGAGATCATATCATTTGGCGCGGCTAATTTGGTTTTAAAATATGGGAGTTACATTTTTCTTGTTCAAATCGCAACCGCGAAGCAGATCCGCTTGTTTTTCTCATAAAATGCGCCTGAACTTTCTGAAGTGATTCCTCAATGTGACGGGGCTTTACACGTTGGCAACCGCCTAGCGAACGCGGTTCAAGCGCCTGTGCGAATAGACAGTTTTAGCAGACCATATATAGATTCTACTATGGCCCCAGTACACCTCCTGGCGCGTGCTAAAGAGCATTATTTGATGTGACAGCGCGAGCTCGCGGTAGCAATGCCGCACGGCAATGCTATGCCAAAATTGCCTAACGCGGCATTGTGGCTTTCCTGTCCGCGGATGTACCCTCGATGACGTCACTGCATCACCTGACACTGAGACGCCATCAGAGAGGTGCGCTAAATGCGTAGCCTTTATAGGTACTCCCTGGGACGTCACGTGACAGCGACGTCACACCTTGGTGTCACCTAACACTGTGACGTGACACTGGAATGTCCCGTGGCACCATGAAGTGAAATGACGTCACAGCGGAATTTGAGAATGCCGGCTTTATATGTTCGCAAAACCCTCGCAACGTGCTAATCAGTGGTCTCCTTTGGGAAATGCCAAAGACAAAGCTAATTTTTGACTGATTTATTAACAAGAACAGTTGCCATCCCCTACCTGTTCGTACCCAACCATCGGGAGTGATTGTCTGCGATGTAGCTTCCGGCTGTCGGTAATAGCCCACCATGGAAGATGGCGTCTTCACTGACACTTCTCCTTCTTCGTTTGGTCCAAGTACGTTTCCACTCCGGACGTCAACAACCTGATGACAAACCGATATCGATAGTGGCCAGCATATCAACCGCGGACAAACGATATCAACAGTGGCAAGTTGAAATTTGACTATCCGGAAACATCTCGTACTCATCACTAAATGCAATCAAAATCACCTTCATTTGTACCATCGGGGCCGGAAATCCAATGCCGTACCAACCGGACGCGCCCGGGGGAGGTCTGCATATCTGGCCGAGTTCAGTGGACCCGTAAACGTCTTTGACGATGGCCAAATCAAACGACCGTTCGATTTGCCTCAAAACGTGGGACGTGACCTTTGTGCCAGACACAATGACAGTCGTTAGATTATCCAGCTGAACTCCTCGCTTCTCAATCGCCTTTCCAAGCAGCACAATCCAGTGTGCACTCCCTAACACCGTAGTAACCTGCGCCAAGATGAGGGGAGAGGGATTCGAATCATGGGCGGGTGCGCAAATTGTATTCCGAAGGGAGCTCGCATTCCGTAGCGGCGAAATGAATTGTAAACATGCGGGTCTAGGCTCACACTACTTTATATACATTAGAATGTTTTGCGCCCTATGGTCATACTGCTAATACCTCATACAAACGGCAGTCCGCATAACACAGTCTGAGGTGTTTTTCTTGCTTGTACTGTAACATTGGTCATAAAAAGTCTGTCTACAGACATGGTCGAAACATGAGTATGCATGGCACCAAACATGCTTCAACTTGCACGGGGCGCAAATCCACAAATATTTTTGGCATTGTGTATGTGGCGAACACCGTCTGTTTTGTACGCATGCATATGAGCAGTGTGACCGGTGGGAAAAAGCTCTTCCAGAAACCTGCACCATATTTTGAGTAATGTACCCTTTTTTAGTCGTAAGGTAGGATGCCGTACCCTTAAATACCCCTCATTTTTGAAGTATATAAAAATGGTATAGAAAAGAGTGATATGGAGAAGGGAGGCGAACGCCCTTTCTCAAGGGAGTTCGCAGCACTGATTCCCAGCTTTCAAAATGCTACAGCGAAAGTGGTTTCAGCGACAATGTCGAAAAAAAATTGCATGTGCCAATGCTTCTTACTTGGAAATACTCTCCTTGAACTTATAGTATAGTATACTATTCTTTGCGTGAAATATTGGGGAATAAAAACAACAATCAGCGTGTTCCTCCTCCCCCCCCCCCCCCCCCCCCCCGGGTCGAAAAAAAAAAAAGAAAATGATTGTGCTTTTTTTAACGCAAAAATAAACTATGCATCGCCGAACGCTCATTCTCCGCCCATATATAGCGCCAGCGGTTCAAACCAGATGCCAAAGTTTGAGCAGTAACCGTTGTCTTATTCGAAAAGCTTTAAGTTATTTTCTAAAAATTCCAATGGGAAAATTAGACTCGTGTTGTCCCGTTTTCGGCTACTGGCGCTCCACAGTGTAATGGAGAGCTCTCAGTCGGCCCACCGTTTTCTCATATAAAATTTCGAAAAAATCAATTTTCCTAACCTTTTAATAAGATAACGGCGAGTGCTAAAAGTAAATGGCAACTGGTTTTGGATCACAGTCGCTACAATTATGCGGAGCATGAGCTTTAAGCAATGCGTACAGTATATTTTTGCAGTGAAAGAAATCTCGGATTTTACATTTTAGGATGGTTTTGTAATCATTTGATTACATCCATTAAAAAGTAATCGCGAGAGTAGTATGATTCCTTTAGAAAATATTAAAATTACTTCTAACCGTTACTACTTGTTTCTCCCTTCTCTAATGGCGCCCTTTCTTTCTACAAGTTTCCAGCTAAGGAAACCTCAAACCAAGTTTCCGGCAGAAGGGTAGTCTGCTAAAATTGTCGGTTTAAGAAGATCAGTAGTTTCTAGTTTGGTGATTCTAATCCATTAGCGGAGATTACGATAGACCCGTTTTTAAACCGGGAGAAAAATATGTCGTTTGGAACATTTGATCTAATCGAAGAAACGAGGGTTACTTTTTAGAGTCAGGGTAAATTTCATTTTTTATTCAGTAATCAAGCGATCTAATCGAATACTTTTTAACCCAGAGTAATTGTAATCCTTAGAGATTACGTTTTTCGATTATTGCGTACACGACTGGAAACATGAACACACTAATTGGAGGAAGTAAACATATGTTTCCAATTAGAAACTCGCTGGGCGTCATCGAAGACCCCTTAATCAATCAATTTTAGCGAGACTCGAAGCACGTGGCGCTACGACGAGAAAGCGCGGTTAAGCAGGTCATCTGCGTTTTCGTATCCACAGCCTTCCGCCTGCTGCTCGAGAAGGAACTTTAGCGCAGCACCGGGCTTCTCAAGTGCTTCGAGTCTTCCTAAAATGGATTGATTTAGGAGTCTTCGATGACGCCCAAAAAGTTTTTAATTGGACCCTTATGTTTATTTTCACTAATGAAAATGTAATTAGTACCCACATCTATATATGGGTGATTTCATTCCAACTCGGGCACGGATTTAAGGTCGAATTTTTAATTTTGACAAAAAAATATATGTTTTGGGGCAATTCCTATAATAAAAGAAGACGCCAACGGCAATTTCGTCGGATTTTTTGTTCTTAAGTTATGGACCGTTGAAGCGGCCAAGGTGGAAACTGACGTTTTTCCAGTTTATCGAAGGTGTCATGTTTCACTCCATCCCTTTTCCCTACTTTTTACGCTACATCAATATAACTTTTTGGGAACACTCTAGACATAGGCGTTTTCATGCTAATTAAGCGTCTAATTCATAACATTCTTAATGATTTTTTTTTTTATTTGTCAAACCGCCTCTTTGCGACGATATTTGACGAAGTTCAGCAAGCTGTGCTGTGTGTCCTAATCAACATAATTTTATGATATTTATATCACCGTAAAGCTCCAATTAAGCTCTTTCTTTTGAGTATAAGTTCAATATTTTGCGATAAGTATATAATGCGCTACATGTGCCTGAAAAATGAAAATTTCGAAAAACTAGCCAGTTTGGAGTCGATTTTCTAAAAAAAAACCACTTTTTATTTTTTTTATTTTTTATTCAAAGTTAGTTATTATAGTGGTCTATCAGAAACTACCAACAGAAATTGTAATATATTTGTATGGCCGCTATTAAGACTCGAATCTCGTGCTATGAGCGTTTAGAACGGGACTTCGCACAGGCGCTCTGCTGAGCAGAATTTTGGCCTATGTAAGATTTTCTATTTATCGTTAGCAGTTACCTCAATATCCAACCATAAACATTAATAAAAGTTGGAGTAGTGTACTTAAAAAAAATTACTTCGAAGTCCGTATCCACAAGTGCGGGCACAGCGCTTACTTCCTCCCAATACGGGGGAGGGGGAATGCAGATCGTTAGAGAATTCCTCTGGCGCCTTTTGCTTTCGGCTTTGAGTTTGAAATACCGAACGTGACATGTAATTGTCATATTTTCTTATGTCAAACAGATATGCAGTGCATATACATATGTACGATTTAGTATCAGACGCTTAGGAAGTACGGTTTATTTTGTGCGCGTACGGACTCTTTCGTAAAATAACAAGCATTTCGTAGCGTGTAAGGCTTCAAATGTTTTAGTCATATGTTTAGGTTTCATTTCTATTTACAGTGATTCATGCCGGGTTACTTAGACTTTTTCCTCTTGACTTACGTTTGTACGGGAGTATAGATGTTACGTATCTTCTCCGTCAATACATAGGGCGAAGCTCACACACCTTGCAAATCACGCCAGTGCCAAGTAAATAAATATTGCTAGGATAAATATTGTTGCTTCACTGGCTTTTACGCTCACATATTGAGGTAAGTACTAACATTAAATAGAAAACCTTACATAGGTCAAAATTCTGCTCAGCTGCGCGTCTATGCGAAGTCCCGTTCAAAACTCTCGCAGCACGAGATTCGAGTCCTAATAGCTGCCATACAAACAATATATTACATTTCTGTTGGTAGGTCCTGGCAGATTGCTATATTACCTAACTGTAAATAAAAAATGAAATAAATAAAAAGTGGTTTTTTTTTTTTTAGAAAATCGACTTCTAACTTGCAAATCTTTCTTTAGAAAAACTTGCAAGTTTGAAGTCGATTTTCTAAAAAAAAAAAACACTTTTTATTTATTTCATTTTTTATTTGCAGTTAGGTAATATAGTAATGTAGTAATAGTAATAGTAATGTAGTAATAGTAAGTTAAGAGGAAAAAGTCTAAGTAACCCGGCATGAATCAGTGAAAATAGAAATGAAACCTAAACACATGACTAAAACATTTGAAGCCTTACACGCCACGAAATGCTTGTTATTTTACAAAAGAGTCCGTACGCGCATAAAATAAACCGTACTTCCTAAGCGTCAGATACTAAATCGTACATATGTATATGCACTGCATATCTGTTTGACATAAGAAAATATGACAATTACATGTCAAGTTCGGTATTTCACACTCAAAGCCGAAAGCAAAAGGCCCCAGAGGAATTCTCTAACGATCTGCATTCCCCCGTATTGGGAGGAAGTAAGCGCTGTGCCCGCACTTGTGAATACGGACTTCGAAGTAATTTTTTTTAAGTACACTACTCCAAATTTTATTAATGTTTATGGTTGGATATTGAGGTAACTGCTAACGATAAATAGAAAACCTTACATAGGCCAAAATTCTGCTCAGCAGAGCGCCTGTGCGAAGTGCCATTCAAAACGCTCATAGCACGAGATTCGAGTCTTAATAGCGGCCATACAAACAATATATTACAATTTCTATTGGTAGTTTCTGATAGACCACTATATTAACTAACTGTGAATAAAAAATAAAAGAAATAAAAAGTGGGGTTTTTTAGAAAATCGACTCCAAACTTGTTAGTTTTGTTTTAATTTTCGTTTTTCAGGCACATGTAGCGCATTATATACTTATCTCAAAATATTGCAATTATACTCAAAAGAAAAATCTTAATTGTAGCTTTACGGTGATATAAATATCATAAAATATGTTGATTAGGTCACACAGCACAGCTTGCTGAACTTCGTCAAATATCGTCGCAGAGAGGCGGTTTGACAAATAAAAAAAAATCATTAAGAATGTTATGACCTAGACGCTTAATTAGCATGAAAAAGCCTATGTCTAGAGTGTTCCCAAAACGTTATATTGATGTAGCGTAAAAAGTAGGGAAAAGGGATGGAGTGAAACATGGCACCTCCGATAAGCTGGAAAAACGTCAGTTTCCACCTTGGCCGCTTCAACGGTCCATAACTTGAGAACACAAAATCCGACGAAATTGCCGTTTGCGTCTTCTTTATTATAGGAATCGCCCCAAAACATATTGTTTTCGTCAAAATCAAAAATCCGACCCTAAATCCCTGCCTGAGTTGAGATGAAATCACGCATATATATTATATATATATATATATACAGGGTGTTTTTTTTTTTTTTAAGCTTAACAGAATTTTTAAAAACAAACCATGAAAGCTAGGTTAATGCGGTCTGCGCAGGTGAGTTATACGGCCAGGGGGACATATTATAGTTGGCTAATCGTAACGATCAGTTGGCTAATTAGTTAAAATTCGTTAATTAAATTTTTAATTAATGAAAATAGACATATAGTTCCAATTAGAAACTTGCTCAGCGTCATCGAAAACCACTAAATCAGTAATTTTCAGAAATACTTTGAACGTGTGAGAAGCGTAGTAGTGCACGAAAGTTACCGCTCGTGGAGCAGGTACAAGGCTGGGGCTAGATAAGCGACGGAAAAATTGCGCGGGTGCCTTATCGCAACCGCTAGCTTTGTACGTGCTCCACGAGTGCTAACTTTAGTGCACTACTACGCTTCTCACGCGCTCAAAGTCTTTCTGAAAATTACTGATTTAGTGGTTTTCGATGACGCTGAGCAAGTTTCTAATTGGAACTATATGTCTATTTTCATTATTTAAAAAGTTCATTAACGATTTTTAACTAATTAGCCGACTGATCGTTACGATTAGCCTCCTATAATATGTCCCCCTGGCCGTATAACTCACCTGCACAGACCGCATTATTCTAGCTCTCATGGTTTTTAAAAACAAATTCTGTTAAGCTTAAAAAAAAAAAACACCCTGTATATATATATGCAGGAGGAGGCTGCTAAGATCCTCATAAGTCTATTTTTAGGCTGTTCACCAACGTCCTAAGATTATTCTAGTAACGCTTTTTGTGTGATACACCTCGGACACCTGTAAAAGGTAATGCATTAAAACAAAAACGTATCGCTGATCTGTTTTTTATAACTCCGGATTGATTAATGTAACCATTTAAAGAAAATGACGAGACATTCTTTCTTTGTCTCTTTAATTGAAGTATTTACTACACACCCATTTTCATGGTAAACAACAACGAGCAAGATGGCGGCTTCCGGCTGCCATTGTCACTTCCGGTTCTGATGGTTGTCTGTATTTTTCCTTGTGTTCTCCTATCGAGCCCGATTCCCACATTTACGCTAACGGCAGGGAAAAAATATCCGCCTAAACCTGTCCTTTACGGCCCTATGTGTAAATATTAAATTTACTTTTAAACAGTTAACGTTGCTCATAATTTACAACGGCCAAACATTATAAAAAAGAGAGTCCCGCATTGATAGACAACAATTATTAATAAAGTGGCTACAAGGCTTTTCTGTGTTGATAACTAAATATTAAAGAATTCGATAAGCTAATTAAAACCCCGAGGCCTGGCAGACTCGGCGTCAAACTGCGCTGATGAAAGGCTCATCGACACGCGTTTCATACTTCACGTTCAACGACGTTTCATACTTGATGTTCAACGACGCTTCATCGACATGACTGCATTTCGTCAACAAAACATGATCGCATGGGCGTCACCGCCGCCCATAGGCGACGGTGACGAAAACGGCGTTTTATTAAACGAGACAAACTTACTTGTGAGAGTTGGCTCACACCTTCCCGCATATAATGCATCGGTGAGCACAACACCGGCTGTTTGTCAGAATTTAACTCCGGCACAGCAAACACCAAAAACAAGTTGACACAACGTAAAATCTCACAGCCAGCAGCAGGTCCATTCCGAAACCGGAAAGCATTTTAGCAACCAAGTGCACGGAGGAGGAAAATCCGGAAGTCGCCAAAAAGCTGTGTATACACTTGCGATTATTAAATAAAAAAAAAATTATTTAGATCTCCTTAAATTTAGCCAGACCTTGTCTGCCCAAATTGCTGCAATATTAAATTATTCAACACGGTGTTATTTTGGATACCTTTTTTAGTTCGGTAAATATAAGTTTTAGAATGGCTTTTATCGTTGCTCCTTTTTGATATACAAACTTCCTATTAATTGCTGGTGTGGTAACACGCGGCTAATAAATCAAGGGTCTAAATATCACGCAACCCTGTTAGCATATGAAATATAATGTGAGTGTCATATATACCTTGTATTTCCCAATTGCATCTACCATTTTCTCTGTGTCCGTAGACTTCGATAAAAGGACAGTCTTCGCTCCAGAGGTGATGTCTCGCAGGTAAGTCCCAAACGCAAAAGTCGATGTTATAGGTACACAGGAGGCAACAACAGCGTGGTCGCTGGGCACTTGATGACACCTTGACATTTTTAAGGAAAAAAAAAACGCACCCAAAAAAGGACGGTTTAAGAACTGATTTTGTTAGACGACTATTGATACCACAACACTACCGAGTCACTGTGTACGCGCGATGTACATAACGTTTTCCCTACCTAAGCTTCAACTCAACCCTTTGACGTCACGACACCGGGGTGGCTTTGTTATCGACACCGTGGTGGCGCTGTTATCGACACCGTGGTGGCGCTGCTATCGACACCGCGGTGGCGCTGCTATCGGCACTAGGCGTGCGCAGACGATTCATCTCACGCGAATCTGGCTTCTGCGCACGCGCAATGCCCACAGCTGGTGTGAGCAGACGCGGGTCTGTTGGTTTTTGGTGTATACTGTTTGCTGCGAATTGTGTATTGTGTGGTGCATTGTACAAAGTAACTTAAAAGTTTACAAGATTTTCTTTTACTGCAAAAGTAAATTATGCATCGCCGAACGCTCATTTTCCGTCCAAATGTAGCGCTAGCGGTCCAAATCCAGATGCGAAAGTTTTAGCACTAACCATTTTTTAAGTCAAACGTTATATATGTGATTTCCTAAAATTTTCAATACAAAACTGGCGGCCGACAGAGCTCTCGAATACATGGAGCTGTATGGCTCCATTCACCGAAAATGGGCGAAAATGGGCCCCCATTTTCCCAGTGAAATTTTCAGAAAATCACTCGTAACGTTTGAATAGGATGCCGGTTAGTGCTGAAACTTTGGCATCTTATTCGGACCGCATATTCGAATTATGTCATGTGACGTTAATTTTCCCGCTAAATCTAATGGTGAAACTAATTCTAGCAGTGAAGCAGTGAAACTCAAGATGCAAGACGCTACTTCGTCGTCGCGAATCCTTTTCCTTTCGAACGGCTGCGAAGCCGTTGCGCCCGGAGTACCCTAGCTACGCAGCATGTTTCAAAAATCGTTCGTGCAGCATCGCAACCTTCCGTTTGCGAGCGTCGGCGATTCATCGTGTGTTGAAAGTCTGAAGAAGTGCTGTCCGTAGTGTCTTTTATGAGTAACTCTTTCGTAAAAAATATTTGAAGGTTAAAAACGCGAACCTAACACTGTACACATAATTTTAAATTTATTGCTAAAAAATATTGATATATTTATTTATCTACCATTTTCTCTGTGTCCGTAGACTTCGATAAAAGGACAGTCTTCGCTCCAGAGGTGATGTCTCGCAGGTAAGTCCCAAACGCAAAAGTCGATGTTATAGGTACACAGGAGGCAACAACAGCGTGTTCGCTGGGCACTTGATGACACCTTGACATTTTTAAGGGAAAAAAAACGCACACAAAAAAGAACGGTTTAAGAACTGATTTTGTTAGACGACTATTGATACCACAACACTACCGAGTCACTGTGTACGCGCGATGGACATAACGTTTTCCCTACCTAAGCTTTAACTCAACCCTTTGACGTCACGACACCGGGGTGGCTTTGTTATCGACAACGTGGTGGCGCTGTTATCGACACCGTGGTGGCGCTGCTATCGACACCGCGGTGGCGCTGCTATCGGCACTAGGCGTGCGCAGACGATTCATCTCACGCGAATCTGGCTTCTGCGCACGCGCAATGCCCACAGCTGGTGTGAGCAGACGCGGGTCTGTTGGTTTTTGGTGTATACTGTTTGCTGCGAATTGTGTATTGTGTGGTGCATTGTACAAAGTAACTTAAAAGTTAGAACACGGCATTTGTCTGAAGCCCAAGGCCACACATAGCATTCACTGCACTATCAACCTTGGGTACGAGTGACAAATCCTCTCGTTGTGGTCATTTTGGATGCCCCAGAAGATAAGCCTTTTGTGTGTGCACTACCGTTTTGGCCTTTCCTTCACTCCTTTTTTCTCTCTCCCTAAGCTGAAAGCGTGGTAGAAGGTGCGCACTTGCCGAACCAGTCAGCCGTAGACTTTTTATCGCTTGACAACGCTCTCTGTGCGCGGGAAACGGCGAAAGCTTGGTTCGTGCGGTGTGACGGATGACGGATTAGCCGTTGGCAATCTCGGAATGCCTGCTTGCGGACCTAGTTTGGCGTGTGGTGCGCCCTGCGTGGCTGCTGTGGATTCTGCTTCTGCAGTGAATTCGAAAAGTCCTGCCCGTAAATTGGCAACAAGCGATTTCTTCGAAAAAGCCCGAGAATTGTTTGTGATGCGTTTAGCATTCGGTTCCAGAAATGGCAGCTTGTGCTACATCCTGTTGAATCTTCACGAACACCTTCCTTCTTGTTTTTGTATTTGAGTGGTTGTTCTGCCGTGCGCGTGTCGACATATATCTCGGATTACACCTTTCAAGTCCGGTATCGTCAACGTAAGTGCGCTGCAACCTACTTCGCGACAATCGATCGTTTTCCTACAGGTACACATCGCGACACTGTCAGCGCGAACAGGATATCGGCGCATTTTCGCATTTTACTTCTAAATAGTATTAGCGAGCACAAAATGTTATCGCTTACATTATAGAACTAAATGAGCTCTTTCCGTAGCAATAATAACTTGGATGACATCCCTTGGTTTCAAAGAGAAAAACTGAAAAAACCGGCGATCGCTTGTTCGCGCTAACAGTGTCGCGCTCCGAACTCTTACAGATTACCTCTAAAATTAGGCCGCGTCTATCTCCTGGCAGCCGGGAGAATACTTTCCCCGAAATTCTTCCAGCAGTCACCTGCCATTGGCCGTCTGAAATCATGTCACAGCTACAGGTAGAATACTGACTTTTTATTCTCCCTGCGTTTCGTGATAACGCGTTCCACGGCCAACTTTTCGTGGATACACGTTTCATGGACACACGTTTCGTCGACATTAACGTTTTTTCAACATTCGTTACGCGAATGTTGATAATCTTGCTTTCCATGGGAACCAAGTTGAGCGAAATCAGGAGTGGCGCAAAGCAGCTCATGTAAAAAGTAATAAAAGTTGGTACATGCTCAATATCCAATTGGTATTTTTCTTATACAGATGAGAAGTCACTTTTGGATGATATTTGTAGAAAACAACGATATATATAAAGGTTGCCTTATCTGATTGGGACATATCTCGCCTTATATGAGAGTCAGATATACCCCTATTTGGCAGACCCCGATATGGATGTATAAAAAATTGGGCATACCTGGCCAGATATGCCTTATATAAACTGATATGCTTTTTCTGGCCAGATATGCCTTATAATAACTGATATGCTTTATATGGCAGATATGCCCAGTTTTTGACATAACAATATCTGTTTTTTTATATAAGTCCAGATATGCCATTTTGTTAGGGTGTCACCGACAGCTTTCGCGTAGTAGGAACGGCTGGACGTACGCAACCTCGGCGATTTCCCCTTTGAATTGGGAGGGATGGCTACCGCCATCTATCGTCGTGGACAGCCTTCGAAACGGCGGGGCAGCCGTCTCTGCTGTCTTGGCGATTCCGGTGTCTCGATGAGTCGGGGGTGGCCCTTTCCCTCGAAAGCAGCGCGACTCGCGCGTGCGTTCTCTCGGAAGCCAGTTGTCCCCACCGCTTGAGGAGCATTGTGTGCTGTAGACGCGCTGACTAGTGCAAATGAGCGGAGTAAAATGCATTGTCCTCTTTTTATATACCGGGTGTTTCTGCGAATAATTTCGAAAATTCCTAAATGTATGGTTGAGAAAAAAAAACTTTTTTGAGAAACAAGCCATGGCGTACGTCAGCAATTGCAAAGGCATACTAATTAGCAAACTCAAAACTTACAAATTGACTTTATAAGTGATGAAAATAAACATGGTTCGAATTATTGAAGCTTGCTCAGCGTCAACAAAACTCCCTTAGTAAGTTAGTTTCAGGACTATCAGAAGCACGTGGAAAGCACGGGGGTGCGCCAAAGCTACCACTTGTGCAGGAGGCACAAGGCCGGCGATGAAAGTACACTAACGATAAGAATATCATCCGTGTTTTCTCCTCACCGGCCGTATGCGCCTGCTTCACGAGTGGTAACTTTGGCGAACCCCCCCCCCCCCCCCGCGCTTTTATGAAGTCGTTCTAAAAATGACTGATTTAGGGGATTTCGGTGACGCTAAGCACGTTTTTAATTGTAGTCACATGTTTATTTTCACTAATTAAAAATTTAATGTGTTTTATTTAGGTAATAAAATTACGAATTAGCTTTTTTTAAATTATTGACGTCCGTAATGGCTGGCAGTTCGTTCCAGAAAATAGCTTTTTATTTTCCTCGACCAGCCTGGTTTTAGGAATTTGTTTAAGTATTCACAGAAACACCTGGTGTCTTGAGACCTTCTCCATGTAGTCGTCATTATGTTGAATTGTGCAACACCCGGCATGGGGGAAAACATCGTTTTGTCCTCGCGACTCAACTATAGAAAGTATTAACGATTTTACCGCGACTGTCAATCCTTCTCGTTTCGTGTCTTTTATGTTATTTTACTCGATCTAGGTTGTAACGTCTTATTTTTGTTTTTCGTCGCCCATATCCGGATCTGTGAACTACGTGGCTGGGGACAAGGGTAAACAGAAAAGGTCTATGGTAAAGCATATTTGGGCATACTGTCAATCGAAGTACGTCTCCGAGCGTACATATCCATAAATCCTAGAACTCACCCGGGCCGATGTACAGAGGCCACGATGCTGTAGTGCGTGTGTTCAGCGGCCTTCGACCTACCCGTTGTTCCCGATGTGTACAACAGTGCGACGGCTTCCTTCTTGACGTCGGCCACAGGGAATTCCTGGAAGGTGTCTTCGTTCAATTTCTTGAAGTCGGACACGGACACAAAACCAGGGGCGGTTCCTACGGAGAAGTAACCCTGAAAGCGTTGAACACGTGCGATTAGTTGCCACATCGTGTCAAGCTTGTCGAGAGACGTCGCAGAGCACCAGACGCTTTCCTCTTGGCGTAGCAGCGTGCTAACATCGCGCGCTCGTTTTAAGACGCTCCAAAACGCTCTGGCGACGATGGTGACGTGTGGTATAGGCGGCGCTGCGTTAATTCACTAGTGGTGACGTTTTTTCGGGGGAAAATTCCGGTTGTATTGGAGCATCACCAGACGAAAATGTCAGGCTTTTGCTTGGGGGTCGCCCTTTTGAGAGGCGCAGTGGGGGACGGTGGGTGTATCACTGGGGTGCGTGTTAACCCACCCGGCACCCCCGTTCCCACCGTTCCGCGGCGACAGTCTGTGGATGGCTCATCGCGGCGCCCCGACGGGGGCCCAAACCCCGCACCGTCCCCCCCTCCACCTCCGGATAGGGCTACACTTTGCGACGCTCCTCGGTGACCTCAGCTCCTCGGAGGAGAAAAAGAATCAGTCTGTTTTTAATTTTTGTTTATTCTTAAACTCTTTGGTGTCAAGTGTAGACCAATGAGTTCATCTCTGGAACGCTAGAACTCGTGGTTAGCACTAGCCGAAAGCCGATGCAGTGTACTCTTGTCTCTGCCCGGCTCTTTTTAGGTGACGCCGAAATTTCAGCACTAAGTAATATTAGCGATGCGCGTGACCAAAAGCGTCCTGTGGTCGACTTCCCATGCCAAACCAACGTTAATAGAGCATAACAGGACTCAACGTCGGCGGTGTTTCTTTAAGAACTCGACGGCTCCTAATTTCATCTGTACTTTCACCTCGTCGAAAGTCTCGTCGCAACTGAGGATAAATAACAGGGATCACAACTCGTGGCATCATGGCGAGCCCAATTCGCGGACATGACGTCATGGATGGATGCCATAAGGGGGCGCCACCGAAACATCTTGGCGCGAATGCTTCGCTTCGTCGTAACTTGGCGAAGAGCGAACGCTGCGTCCCTCTTGAGCCAATCAGATCTACGGAGGCAAAGCACGTTACAGCCCTCACTTTTGTACTTCTCCCTCGGAGATTCGCCTGCCACTCAAAATTTGTACAAAGCGGTTTTCCTCACTCCGTAAGTGAGAAAGGGTAGAGTCACGTGTCTCCCTCCGGCACTCTGATTGGCTCACTGGAACCGTAGCCTTCACCGTTTGCCAAATGACAGTGAGACAGAGGATGCCCTTCTCTTTTAGGTCGCTGGAGTGGCGAGCGTGCGCCTACCTTTACGTCCAGCTTGTTGCGAAAGTCACTGAATCGTTTCGCTTCACTGGCCGTGGTGAGAATGTGGGCGGCGTTGCTGTCTCGAATCCTGTAAAGAATATCATCTGAAACGAATAAAGGTAAGATAGGCAAATGAATGATAATCTGCTGTTGTGGTCGTGTGCACCGTATGAGCCGCATTTAAAATGCGTCACCGCGGGGATTGCAAAGCTCGATGACGACATCCTGGGGATCGCATCGTTGACAACGCCTACAATACTTGGGTACTACTAGTGTCAGCTAGATGCTCATATAAAGTGAGAAATATTTCTACCCAATATCGTTCCACGTACGGTGGACAGGAGCACAGCGTGAGCATTCGATTTGGACTCGTGACAAACACTGCCTCGATGCGCATTCGGGTGGTAGCTTGTGCCCAATTGCCGCGATGACGGAAATAATTGAACCTTAACAATGTGCGGAACTCAGCGCGAAGCCCTGTGCTATGCTGATCCTAGCGAGTGTCTATGATGAACATATGCGGCACAAAATTTTCACCAGGTCACGTGGCCGCTTGTTCTGGCAGCGAGTTGAGGGAGGGAACGCTGCTCGTTTTTCTCGACTTTTGTTTTTCTCTTTCAGCAAGTGCCATTGCGTGGAGAAACACGAAACAAAAAACTAATGCGTGTTTCGTGGGTCATGAATGTCAAGGAATAATCCTAAGCGGTATTTTCTGAGAGTACGAAAATTGTTGCATCGCAACTTGAAGTGGTTTGAGAGTATACAAAAAAAAAATCCATTTTAGGGTTTTCAGTGGCCTTTTAAGTAGCTTTAGGCTTATTACAGACAATGTTCTCTTTTTTTTTTCAAAATTAACGTGAGGAATAACATAAACAACGAGCTGGTGGTGGCGGTAAGAAAAAAGAGAGAGAGACAGTCGTTTTATTAAAAGAAAGCAGAAATTCAATGTGGATTAGTCTAGCCAATAACCTGACATCATTTTCTCCGAGAAGAGACATGAAATTTAAAAGAATAGACGAAACGCGTATGGAGAGTGAGTAATAAACAAAAAGGTGAGAGGGTATAGAGTTATTTATCAAAAAATTCTTCTTTATGTTTGTCACTTTCGGAACTTGCTGCGCTTGTTAAAGTTGATCTTGTGGTCCAGTGGTTCGGAGTAAGTTTAGTAATATCAATTGTAATAGCTTCATCCAATCACAAGGCCTAGAGCGCAAAATAATATATTTAATGACTCCAACGACCAAGTGATGTCTTTTAAAAGGAACAGAATATATATATTTATAAATATATATATATATATATATATATATATATATATATATATATATATATATATATATATATATATATATATATATATTTATATATATATATATATATATATATATATATATATATATATATATATATATATATATATATATATATATGGGTGGTTTGATCTCAAATCGTGCAGGCAAAAAGGGTCGAATTTTTAATTTCGCTGAAAAAAAAATAAATGTTATGGCGCTGTCTCTAAAAACGCAGTAGCCACAAACCGCAACTTCGTCGAATTTTTGGTTCACGACTTACGAATTTTAAAAGAGGCCGCGGCGGAAAACTGTTTTTCACATCCGAAGTGGGTTGGATGTTTCGCTCGATCTCCCGCCGTGGATTTTTAGTCCACATTATATTACCTTTTTTTCAAGCACTCTGTGAGCACAGGTAAACGGCTCTAATACCATAGAATAATTTTAGGCGCTTTGCTTTTTTTCTGTAAAAATGTCAAAAACGCCACCTCGGTTAATTGTTGACGAACTTTGACAATTAATTACTGGCGATCTACTTGAGTTACGTCGATACTTTTTATGTTTATGGAGAGCCCAAAACACGCTCTTTATAGATATTATAAGATCATTCAGCTGTATAAAATTCCATTTGCGGTACGTTTACGTTAATGTTATGCGAAAACCAAAAAGTGCCAAATTTGAAATCGATTTTCTCAAAAAGCACATGTTTTATTTATTTTTTATTTTTCGTTAAAATGTAGGTATGATAGTTGTCTACTCGAAATTCAAGTCGAGAAAGTGTGTATTTTGTTTGTATGTTCTATGTTTAAGCATCGATATCGTACAAAAACGTGTTTTTACGGCTCAAAACGGACTTGTGAATTGCGCGTCTTTACAAATTTGGAAATATTTTCTGCCTTTTTTCAACGTTCCCACATGAAAATTAATTACAGTATTTCCACCCTGTTATATTTATTGATCATTTAAATTATATTATGGGCGGCAAGCTATATTGGAGGAGTTCAAAAGAGAAAGCAACACTTCTTAACAGACCAGCAGGCGTCGTAAATGTTTAATGTGTAGAAATCGACAGACGTCGTATTGATTCGGGGCCTTTATTGGCCTATATGAACGTCCCGCCCTTTCGGAAACAGCAGATGACCACGACCTTTCGCGCTCGTTGTGTTAGATAGGACGGCCCGTGACAGTAAAGCGAGCAGCACACCCTGTGTCACGAGGAGTGAAATGGTACGAATGTGTCGTTGACGCGGCGAACAGTGACGGCCACCCTGGAGGAGTCAGTCACTCCAAAGCAAAGGAAGTGTTGCCTGGGAGGATGAGGACACCACGGCCTTACAATATCGACGGTCAACAACAGTTCTGCCGGCCAAAACAACGCCGCGAGCGCGCCAAAACCGGCGGCACGGGACAAACATCCCGCGGACGCACACATGAAGATGGGCCGGTTCCGTTAGGGATGTGGGGAAATTTTGAAACCAGCCATCTGTGCACGCGTGAAACAATACCGCGTATTTGCCCAAACTTCGAGCGCCCTATTTTTGAAACGGCCGTGCTCTATCTCTCTCCGCGGAGATCCGATAGCACCGTAAGGTTATCTCTTTTGGAAACAGCAAAGCCCGGAGACTAACATTAAAAACGAGCGTGTTGGTAAATATATTTGTGTTTATTCTGCCCGGAGACTAGTTGGGTCGAAGTCAGCCTCCTTGTCAACAATAACCGTTTGTGAAGAGTGGTCGTCTCCCGAGATGAAAGGTTAGCGCCGGCTGATGTGTTCTTTTGAAAAAGGAAAGGGGAAAGAGAAAGTTTGAGTAACTGCAGTAACTATCTCGAAAGCTTCCCTTCCGATATGAAGCTCGAGGCATGTTACGTCTCGGTTACCTTCTCGCGCATCGCTGCTCGAATCTATTCTTCACTTTGTTCCGCACGGCCACTGTTCCGCACAGCCGTCGTGGCTGTGCGGAACAGAGTGAAGAATAGATTCGAGCTTCATCTGGACGCCGTCATCCTGCCAGGTTCCGACTGAACTTTGTTTCTCGGTTGCGGTTCTGCTGAACATTTTTTTTAATGTTTTCTTACTAACTGTTTGTTAGCATTGCTTAGTATTGGGGTTTATTTCGTCATGGCGTAGGGGCCTGACGGTGCTGTAGAGAGCGTGTTCGCACGCATTTGGTTGCGTCCCGTTAGGGAATGCCCGGAGGAGTTTGTTTTTGTTCTTGCCGTGTGCGGCTGAGGTTTTCCGTCTTGATTAAATTTTTATTATTTTTTTTTATTATACCTTTACGTGTCGTCGACTTTTTTAGCTGACTCTCCACCAGGCGTGGACCTGTCGCCTTGGCATCACTCGAACCTAAATCGTTTATCTTTTTAACGCAATTTTCGTTAAGATCGGATTTGGGTAATATTATTCTTATTTATTTATTTTTATTCCCTACCCCTCTCCGTGACAATCTCTCCTTGTGTTTCGGACCGTTTCTGTGTCTTCCCCTTTGTGTATTACGGAAGCGAAAGGACATTCCCTGGAGATCTGTGCGATGTGCGGTGAACAAACCCTAGCGTTTGGTTTCGGAAGAATTGTATATAATATATCAATGATGTGGTGACTTTCTATGTCTTAGTAATATGACAGCTAATAGCTACTCGTGCTAGTTTACAGTGAAAGCTTTATAAATCGAAACAATTCAACGTCTGTGCCTCTTCGATATTGAAGGTCTACTCGGCGTACTGATTTGATTAGATATGTTTCTCGTGGTTTCCCGCTCTTATAAAAACATAAATAACTATTCAATACCACAAAATGCGTTTATAATTGATTACAAAACGCAGACAAAAATTCAAGAAATCTTTTTCACAATTCATAAAAACGCACGGGTAGCTATGCCTGACTAAGGTCTCGCAAAACGAAGACGTCTTTTTCTGATATTGAGGCTTAAATATAGAACATACAAACAAAATACACACTTTCTCGACTTGCTTTTCGAGTAGACGACTATTATATCTACATATTAACGAAAAATAAAAAAAAATAAAAAATGGGTTTTTTGAGAAAATCGATTTCAAAATTGGCACTTTTTGGTTTTCGCATAACATTAACGTAAACGTACCGCATATTGAATTTTATACAGCTAAATGATTTTATAATATCTATAAAGAGCGTGTTTTGGGCTCTCCATAGATATAAAAAGTATCGACATAACCCAAGTAGATCGCCAGTATTTAATTGTCAAAGTTCGTCAACAATTAACCGAGGGGGCGTTTTTGACATTTTTACAGAACAAAAGCAAAACGCCTAAAATTATTTTATGGTATTAGAGCCATTTAACTGTGCTCACAGAGTGCTTGAAAAAATTTAATATAATGTGGACTGAACATCCACGGCGGGAGATCGAGCGAAACATCCAACCCACGACGGATGTGAAAAACACTGTTTTCCGCCGCGGCCGCTTTTAAAATTCGTAAGTCGAGAAGCAAAAATCCGACGAACTTGCGGTTTGCGGCTACTACGTTTTTAGAGAAGGCTTCATAACATATATTTTTTTAGCGAAATTAAAAATTTGACACTTTTTGCCTGCACGATTTGAGATGAAACCAGCCATACATATATTAGGGATGTCGCGAATCACCCTAGGTTCGATTTCGAAAGGTTTCGATATTTGCGAAGCGAACTGAGGTTCGATTTCGAAAAATTTCGATATTCTCGTACCGACCGAGGTTCGAATTCGAAAAATTCGCAACTTTCGATCACAGTAGAGTTTCGAATTTGAAAAGTTCGAAGCTTTCACGGTTTCTAAAATTTCGGGTTCGAATATTTCGAATATTTTTTTACTTGAGGTTCGATAAATTCGAAGATTTCGAACTTTCCTAATTTGAAATTCGAGATATTCGAAAAATCTGAATTTCTTAAGATCTGAAGTTCGAAAAGTTCGAAGATTTCGAAATTCTTTGGAAATAAAATTCGAAAACTTCGAACGCTTCGAATTTTTATAGACATGAAGTTCGAACAATTAGAAGATTTCGAATTTTTTTCTGCATAAAGTTCGAAAAGTTCGAAAGTTTCGATTCTCCCCTTAACGCTGAATTCGAAAAAAAAAAAAAAAACTTCGAAGATTTTGAATTTTTTTTTAAGTCCAAGTTTTCAAAGTTCGAAGTCCAGTTTTCAAGTTCCTCCACAGTTTCAGTTTCAAATAACGTTTTCACGACTCACTGGTTCTCACGAAATCAAGTTTAGAAAAGTTAGGGTGTGATACCTAGGCTCTGCGAAGTTGGTCAGGCAATTAAATGAGACGACAAGTGTCCCGGATGTGCTGGAATATTTGCCAGTGCAGAGTGACGTGTGAGCATAGATCAGTAATTGTGACCGCCAGCCCCGGGGGGGGGGGGGGGTTCTTTAACGTGCATCACGCAGTAGTGATCACACGAACACACTGTTTTACGATACTCATCAAGTTCGATATGGCCAGGGGCGGGCAGGAGGTTGAGGCTCAGAAAAACCTTGAAGCGACCTGGCAAACTACCTCCCCACCCCTTGCACGCTGGTAGTAATCCGATCGAACGCCGCCCGTGTGACGCTGGCATATAGTAAGTTAAGTTTGTAATTGTCCTGGAGGTTTATTTTCTGGGACGGAGGAATCGCCTCGCAAAAATCACAGAAGCCGACACAACTCGAGGTCGAGGAACGTTCTACCATACAAGTGGCGTCGGAAGAGGAAAAACGGGGGAGGGAAGAGGGGAGGGGGGGGGGGGGGGGCCTCAGCCCCCCTTCCCCCTTCCAGATATTTCGGATTGTTAAAGAAACAAATACGGGGAAAGAGGGCGTGGTCGAGCTTATTTTAATCTGAAATTATTTATGCCTATGTATAGCTACTGTCGCTCTTCACTGCATAAAAGATCGCGTAGATGGTCATTGTTAGAAACTCGTTGTCAGAAGGCACTACTCGTCACATGCTTAGTGGTTCGGAAGTTCAAAGCTCTGTCTTTACGACCTCAATACCTGTGCCAATGGTAAAAACAAAATAATAAAAAAATAATAAATGCGGGGATAAAAAGCTGGAGAAAAAAAAAACTATCAAGAACTCGCCGGATGTGTTGTATTCTTGCATATTTCAGAGGTTCAGAACTTCGAAACAACTTTCTCCTACCAAAATGTGTACAGGCTTAAAAAACCTGTCCCAGGAACGTGAAGCGAAAAAAAAAATGTTTTCTTTTAATGACGTGCTGAACTTGAACAATATTAGAAATCTTCTCCTATGAGTTAATTTATTCCTTAACGTGAAAAAACAATCAAATACATTATTCTGTATTCTGCAGATGGCAATGATATGTACTGTCTGTGGTGTTAATTTAAATGCGATACCTCAAACAACTTAGACGAAAATACATACCAAGTTTAGGGCATAATTGCATGTAGATACATGTTTGGACATTTCTTCGAAACTGACTTTGAATAACAATAGTCATATCTTAAGACGACACTTATCTAGGCTATACATAGATCATTCTCAAAAAGTTTAGCATCTCTACCATAAATAGCTTGGGCTACATCGCGCTTCAAATCTGGCATAAACGATAATCGTCAAAAACCCGTCGTCCTTCCTCGCTCCTTCGGGAATTTATTTCTTTAAAACTAAGCATGCCAGAACATTGAAATAAACGGCATTGTCTTTCGTAAAGAACGGAACACCGCATGTCAAAGTTCGAGAAAAAAAAATTACGAATGTACCTCACTACATGAATTCAAATGAAACCGTCCGCCGGTCTTTCGAAGTTCGACGAACGTCGAACTTTTACCCTAAAAGTTCGAAGTTCGTCGAACTTCTGACTTTTCAGGAATCGAAAGTTCGAAACTTTTCGAATTCTATTGATATATATAAATAAGTTCGAAAGTTCGAAAATTATTGATTTCCTTAGCATAGGAAATTCGAAAGTTCGAACAGCTTCGAACTTTTTAGTGCAAGAAATTCGAAAGTTCGAAAATCATCGAATTTTTTGATCAGTCAAGTTCGGAAGTTCGACAAGCATCGAATTTTGCAGTGTGATAAGTTCGAAAGTTCGAAAAGGATCTAATTTTTTAGCGTAATAAGTTCGACGGTTCGAAAAGCGTCGAACTTCTTAGCTTAACAAGTTCGAAAATTCGACTTCCGTCGAATTTTACGATATAGAAAATTCGAAAATGCGAAATCTTTCGAACCTTCCGAATCGCTTGATTCGATCATCGAAACTTCGATTCGAAAAAAGTTCGCGGCATCCCTAATATATATATATATATATATATATATATATATATATATATATATATATATATATATATATATATATATATTATTTATTTTTGGCCAGGTGATCCATTGTGGTGTCAGAGGACTACCCTATCAATATTTTGCTACAGCGTCGCGTATATTTTTAATAAAGTAACAAAATGCAACTCCTTGAAACCGAAACTGAAACTGCACTGGGGAGGAAGAAGTAATATGGAGCGGGGGGGGGGGGGGGGGGGGGGAGAAGTTACCGGAAGTCACGTGGCACGTGACAACAGAGAACAGAGTGAGCGCGACTCAAACCGGCCAGTTCTCGATTGGCGGTTTTCAGGCAGAAAAAAAAAAAAACGAATTTCGAGCCCAAAATCGTATTCTGGGTAGTTGGGCTCTCGTATGTCATGCACAAACAAAAAATGGCGAACATAAATACCCTGTCAGTGTCCCCTTAACCTTGATGCTAGATCTTTTCTTTCCTTTTGGAGCTTCTGGCATTCTTCTTGGATATGCTTAATATTTTTCGGTAACACTGGATGCGTTACAGGGGCCTGTATCGCGTTTCCCCAGCGGTTGAGTAATTTGCATGTATGTGCACTTTTTATTCGTAGACGAAAGGAAAGTGTGTCCTCTGCTCGCAAAGATTTCCTTTTATGGACGGCTGGAGAAAAGTAAGTTATGAATAAATCATATATGTGCTCATTTATAATTTTGTACTATTTCCTAGGGTCGTCTCAAGCAGAGCCTGTGGAGTCCCTTTTATTATCTTATAAAGGGCTTCAGGAATTACATGCATTTCATCTGTTGTTGATGATACCATCTCATCTAGTCGACCGCTCCATTTGAGCTGTTCAGTTGGTACATAGAAGGAGGAAGTACTACTTCTTCGACCTCGATTTACTGAACCGTCCGCGTAAACCTCCAGGAGGTTGGTGCACGTCCTCATAATGTATTCGCTTGCTTTTAGCTCTGAGAGTTGAGTTGTCCCTGAATTCGTTTTTGTACACCGAGAATGCGACGCTTACACTTCGGAGAGTAAACGTCCCAGTGAAGAGTTTATAGAGAGCTATCTTGGTCCTGCACTAATTCTGTTTTCCATATCCAAGGTGATGAAGAGTTTGCGTAAAGGTAAAAATAACGCAGTGTTGCCTTGTTCGAAGTCTCTGTAGGAGGTTCCTTCCTGCAGGCGTGGCCGACAAACGAATCTGTTGAGAACGGAGGCGTTTGGTATTCGTGAGCGGTAAAGTCGGAGCCTGAGCTTCTTTATACACCTTTTCGTTCTTCATTAATCTTGGTACTTCTAGGCAAGTACGTATGACCTTTTCGATGTCTGCGTTTCAGTGCCTGAGAGTTAGTTGGCGATAGTCTAATGAAAGGATATGAGTATAAGATACGGCTGATAATGAGGGCTGAATAGAGGCGTTTCGTATACCTTGGCGAGTTTCCCCACGATTGCTCCGCCACTCTACGCATTGCATTCCTTGCATTGAGTGTGGATTTTATTACATAAGTGACTTCCGCATGCCATTTGAGGCGGGAGTTCAATGTGATTTCCAAGAATTTGTGCTGTCGTGTACGGCGCAGGGGAACATCATAAAAAATCAAATTCATTTTAGAGCCTCTCCGGCTTTTCCCAGGAAAAAGCATAAACGCGGTTTTCTCCGGTGAGATCTGTAGGCCAAAAGCATGTACATAATTGCTTGCTTCCGTAACGGCTGCTTGAGCGGCGTTTCGAAGACCATGATGCCGATGTGCAGACTCCCAGATGCAGATGTCATCTGCATACAGTGATATATTGATAGGGAGAGTGTACTTGGGGAGAGATGTCGGTGATCTGGCCAAAACTATGTTGAAAAGGATTGGCGAGAAAACGTTTTCTTGGGTAAACCTTGAGCACATTTGCAAGAAGTGCTGAGGAAAGCACCAAGTCGAATGAGCGTTCGGTGGGTGAGGATGTAGTGTAGAAAACTAGAAACGCCTGGACTTTTCCCGTGATACCAATGGCCGTCATCTTTTTAAGAACAGCGGCTGGAATAACGTTTTCATGGACTTTTGTAACATTGAAAAATACTCCTAATGTCGATTCTTTGTCTTGGTGACTTTGTTCAATTAATCTAAGCAGGTCTACGGTACTGTATTAAGATGAAAACCCTAGCCTGAATCCAATCATCTCGTGCGGAAATAAGGGATTCATTTCAAGCCACCAACTGAGGCGATCATGTATCATTCTTTTTATAAGCTCCATAGCACAATACGTAAGTGAAGAAATGGGTCGGCGTGACGATGGTGCATCGCGTGGTTTGCCTGGCTTGTAGATTGGAACGACCCAAGCTGTTTTTCAATCTTCTGGTATATCAGCTGTGTTCCATAGATAGCTGAAAAGCTGAAGAAGTTCTTAAAGACGTCCATTTGGTATGTTTTGCAGCATCTGGTTTGTTATTTCATCCGGTACAGGAGTGGCTTTTATTTTGCTTTCTTTTAAAGCCATATAAGTTCTTCGATGTTGAAGGCAGGAAGGTTGAAGGCAAGGTAGTCACAGCGTCTTACATCTTGACTGTCTGGTTTTCGATAAAACAAAATTGGTCTGCAAATTGTTGTGCAGCTTCTCTTAGACTAGTACCCAGACGAAACGTCATCGATGCGTGTAATAGGTGTAAATCGCGCCTAGATGTATCGGATAGTGATCGCTATCCATCATATCGAGGTACCTCTTCCAGTTTACGCATAACCTTGTGGAATGAGCTTTGAATGCGATGGCACTATACGTATTAGAGGGTCGAGAAAATGTCAGATTGCCGTGATTCACCACCGCAAGTCGCACTCCTCAAAACATTTTGCTCTATCCCGGCCACGACTATCATCTCTGCTTGTTCCCTAAAGGTTGTGATGTGCATTCCAATCGCCACAGAGTAAAATTATATCTTCACAACGTCGACAGTTTTTTTTACAACTTCTGAAACCTTGATTTAATTTTTTCCAGCGCTTACATGTACTGATGCTACGCACAAACTCTGCCCGACCAACATGACACGCGCTGTCGCGTGTCATGTGTCATTGATAAGTGCACATGTCGCTCTTATCAATCTGGTGTGGTGGAACAACTTTTCAAATAAAAGGCCACCCTCCCATTTGGGAAGCCATTCATTGTAAGATTTTGGTAGCGGAAATACCAAGAAATCCTTCAGTAATTAGAAAGACCTGCTTGACTTAATGCAAGTATCGGGATCGGGGAGTGTTTTAAGTACAAAGAAAGCTCCACATGACGACTTGTAAGCCCAGCACAGTTCGAGTGCATGAGAATTGGTAAATGTCGTTGTTCTTCTTTTGGGTTTGGGTGACACTTTGAGGTGTCAACCATTGCACTGGTCTAGATATCGCGTCATCCCTATAATGGCTAGTTTGAAAGAACATGATTGCCTCCAGCACAATCTTGAAAGTACTAGGTGGAAAGTTGACAATGAAGTTGGGTAGCGTAAAAAGTATTAAACTTACTAAGGTTCCGATCGTCATAGGTTTTTGAGGAGGCCTTTTTCTAGTCACGGTGTTGCTGTATGATCTCTTTCCCGTAGTGTCAGAATGTTATGTGGTGGCAGTGTTGACATTTGTTCATTTTGAGCTGTGTGCTGCCCCTCCATTGTCTTTATCAGAAGAGGTCTGCTTTTTCTCATCTTTTGCTCCAGCACCTTTGATCTTTGTCTTTTCGGCATTGTAATTTGGAGCCTTATTCCCTGGGGTTCATTTCCGCGGTGGCTCTTGCCTGTTGGTTTGGGACGTTGGAGTACAGCACGTCACGTTCTTCCTCTGTGCAATCAGCACTTTTGAAACATTTAGAGCCCTCTGGTAAAACTCTTCTTCCTAGGCAGAGCTTGGAGACGCGTTTTGCAATTGACGTAATTGACTGGATAGTCCCCCCCGCAGTTCCCGCAATTGACAGGCGATTCGCAATTGAAGTTCTTAAAGGCATGAGTTCCTCCACACCCTCTGCAGCTCGTGGTGCCGCTGCAGTATATCGCCACATGGCCCAAAGCCTGGCAGTCGAAACATCTTGGAGGCGCTTCGACTTAGTCTATCACCTCATGTCGGGTTAAGCCAAGGTTGACCTTGATAGTGCGTTCTGTGTTAGGCCGAAACGTGATCACGGCTCGATCTGTTGGTCGAACGGCTTCTTGTTTGCAGTTGCTCTGATATAGGCGGCGTGCTGCAATGGCTCCAACTGGTTCGAGGAAGTCAGTCAACTCTGAGTTTGGGTAGAGGTCAGACACTCCTTTGATCAGTCTCTCCCAAAAAATGGGCCCTTAGCAGTTGGTTAACCGCCACTTGCTCTGCCATGTCGACGAGTCCTCCCTTGGCTGTAAATCGATGTCGCACGAAGGGTGCGCCTGCTGCTAGCCTTAACGTCTTGACTTAGCTTGGGCGGGTTTAGCTGTTGTAATCGGCTCCTCCCTTCCGTTGGTGTCAATAGAACGGGTATGCCAGCCGTTCTTTTACGGCGATTTTTGACTAAGATGAATCCCTCGTCGTCTCTTTCTGCCTGGGATTCCTCCATTGGGTCACAGTTGCTGAGATACAGCTCGTCTGGTGTGGACTTTGGTGACTTGGAGTCGTCGGTGCTGTCAATTCTTCGCTTAATAGGAGCGAGAGCTTGCCGTCTTGGTGAGTCCATATGGTAATTGTTGTCTTTCTCAGTTGTCTCTTCAGTAAGCACAAATGCTTCGACAGTGGCCATTGGGTCAGCCTCCACCGAGGCCATAGCTGGCTGTGTTGGGAGCCAGGTTGCCCGGTACTCGAGGCTTTCCAAGAGGCAGCATCTACTTGCGAGAACGTGACCTTAGGACTCAAAAAAAGCTATTGGATTTGAGTGAAAACGCAATATATTTCAAGGAGTGGTTGAGATAACCTAACGAGTTGAGGAACATCTGGCGGTAAGGGCACAAAAAAAGAACACCCATTTGGTCACGAGAGAAAATGACAACACAGAAGTGCACATGTCCTTCCTTGCCCTATTGTTCGTTCTTTTTTTTTAATTATATTTTTGCGCAATATATTTTGCCTTCATTGATGGGCAAATATTGAAAGTTTGAAAGCCGTAAACGCTGTTTGGAGCGTACAGAAAAGCACCGTGAGACGATCAAAATTCTTGACGCAGTGATAGACGAGTGCGGGGCACAATTCCCAGGCAGGAATGTCACCTTTAATGTATCTCTGTCACAGTCTCACTTTCGCCCTTTAATTTGCAGATCGAGTTGCCGAGAATCAAAGCAACAAAGTTTACCTTTCTACGAAATATTCTTTTGCGAAAGTCACAATCACATTTCCTCCTCACCGTTTGACAAGATGGGATCGGATACCGCAGCAACTCCCCCGGCAAACATGACGCTGTACATGGCGATTATGTTTTCCACGGAATTGTCCAAATGTACCAGGACCTTCTCGCCTTTCTTAACGCCGTGTCTCTGGAACCCAGCGGCATATCGCTGACACATCTTGAGAAGGTCTGCAAACGTGATGTCCTCGTCGTCCCAAACCTGCAATATGTTTTCGATTTAGACTCCATCCGGTTTAGACTCCATCTTGGCTTCTACACATACAGTGTAGAAGCCAAGAAATGCGCATGACGTCATCGTTAATTCTGAACTCCATGGGGTGAATATGCTGTGTCCCGTGACGTCCCATGACGCCATGGTATCACGTGACACTGTGAACTCGATATTACTGCCAGATTTGGTGGGGAACTTGACGTCACGTGATATGACGTCGCGCGACCTGACGTCAGGTCACGCCCGTGACATTTCCCCGCTAAATTTAGAGAGGACGTTGACGTCACCTGACCTGACGTCATTCAATGTGATGTCACGTGATACATCGACGTCACGTGACGTCATTTTCTAGCGCGTAAATGCACTTACGAACAAATTTCAGGGACAGGGGGTTTCGTTCAAAAAGGCATTAAAATTACTTCCCCCCGTTTTACGCGCGAGGTGCTCGGGGGCGCTACGATTATGCAGACGTCGAACTCTTGTAGAGTATCGGTGGTGCTCGATTGGAGAATGTTAGCTATCGTACGTGCTCCAGCGCAAAACGGCTCTTCGTCGCTACTTCCCCACAGAAAAGAGCGAGTAGAAACAAATCTACGCCAGAAAAATGTTGCCACCCCTGTTTTGGCGGGTAGCGGAGCGGGGTCAATTTTAAAATTCGCGACGGTCGCCTTCCTATGCCAAGATACTGAAGAGCTATTCTTTCTGCTTGTTTTGTTGCTGAGACAATACACGTCAAAGGAGTGAAGGCGAGCATAAAATAAATATATATAGAAACAAAATAAAATGGCGGGCTATCATTGCGTGTTTTCTTTTTTTAAGGTTGCAAAAACTGAAGGCGCCATTGGAAAGGCAAGCTTCGAGGAGCGCAACAAGTCGGGGCGCAGGGACACCAGGGCCGGCTTGCTAGAACCAGCGTCTCAGCTGAGACTGGGTGAAAGAAAGCCCCGCCAAAGCCAGCGCACGAGCTGAGCGGGACTCAAGCTGCGTCTCAAGACGCTCGCGCGCCCCAGGCTTTGCAGTGCTTTCTTTCACCCAGTCTCAGCTGAGACGCTGTTCTGGCAAGCCGGCCCAGACGCCTCAAGCTCTGTAGAGAATAGACCTATAGGGGGTATTCACTGGACGCCATATTTGAGGTCATCGTTTAGAGCGCATGCTCGGAACGAGCTCACAATAATAGCCTGCTAGGACCGGCAATGTTGATGGTGCGGAATGCACGTTGCAAAAGAACTGCGGAAGCTCGCCGTCAGCACGCGCTCAGCAGCCGCGCACACAGATATGGCCGCCAGTGAATACTCCCTATTGCTAAATCACCCAAGCATCAAGGAGAATGCAGGGAATGGTGTTCCACGTGACGCACGTGCTGGCGTCTGCAGCAGTAACTGTTCTAAGCAACAGCCTAACACAAAAGGCATCGTGCATGCGCGTTCATCAACCCTCTATTTTGGTTATTTACTTCGAATCTTTTATACGGGGAAGGCGTTCGCGTGCGGCGCGTGGAACACCATTCCCTGCATTTTCCTTGATGCTTGGGTAATTTACCGATATGTATATTGCAAGCATGGCGCTCCGACTGGTTCCCCATGAGTGCAAGCGCATATAGCTTGCCCGTTAACATAGCTTTGGCAAGCTAGAAATCGCACGGGCTTGTCCGCACGAGCAGAGACATGGAGGCGGCCAGCTGCCTTGCTTCCAACCGTCTATTGGGGAGGAGATCGAACAGTCACGCCTCTAGCGGTGTGCTTCGGCTGTGCGGACAACAAACCAAATTGTCTTGTTTGTTTTTGATCCGAGAAATCGAAGATGACGATTCCAAGGCCGCTCCTTGTGCGACCAAAGCACTGATCAGACTGAAGCTCTAGTGCCCAGACTATGCTAGGCGAGGGTTACTTCCTTTGTTATGCTGCGTTAGTAAACACCGGGCTGTGCACTCTCAGAAAAAAAAGGGTATCTATAGTCCGCCATAAAGGGAGGAACGTTCTTGTATCCTATGTTCCTTTAAAACGTGAGAAACTTTCTTCCTGAAATGCATGATGGCAAAGTTCCTCCGTCACCTGCATTTCATTATGGCGGCCCCGATAGATGGGTGTTAATGGCTGTTCCCTTTGTAAGGGTGGTAGCCACCAAGACGCAGGCCATGTCGGTATAGTATTGGCTATGCCACGGCAAGCAGTGGGCGCTGGTAAAACCTTAGTTACGCTATGGTGCCTGGAACGCATCTCCGACTGGTGTGTCCTATACCGCCCGTACATCAAATGCGGTCCCCAAGTGGCAGCAAATGGCGTCAGAAGAGCGGGAGTGTGTTGGTGTCTGATGTCGCGATCCTGGTGGTTATCACTAGACGTACCGGCAAAGAGCACGAGCGGACGCGAGTGTCGCTGTCGTCGCGGCGGGTTTCGGAAACAAAGAAGGTTGGAGGACAACATATTTTCTCTAACACAGTGTATAGAAATAGCGCAAAAAGAGAACAGACAGCTCTGGCTGGCATTTCTGGATATCAAGGGTGCCTATGACATTGTGAACCAAAGGAATCTGTGGGATATATTGGAGAGCTTAAACCTAGATGAAGGACTAACAGCAATATTAAGAAACATTTACAAAGATAATAAGGTGGTTATAACATGGGAAGGAAAGGCAACGGGGAAAATAGAGATAGGACGAGGCCTTAGGCAGGGGTGCCCGTTATCGTCTTTGCTGTTTATGTTGTATCTGAGAGGATTGGAGGATAGACTAGAGAAGAGTGGGCTTGGATTCGACCTTTCGTACAGTAAGCTAGGCCAAAAAATTCAGCAATCCTTACCGGGATTTATGTATGCGGATGATATAGTACTAATGGCTGACAACAGGATAGATTTTCAGGAATTATTGAGCATCTGTGGTAGGGAAGGAGAGGAATTAGGTTTAGAATTCAGTAGTGAAAAATCAGCAGTCATGCTTTTAACAATGATGAAGTTGAGAGGCTGAAGATACAGAATATTACAGTGGAGAGAGCTAGTAAATACAAGTATCTAGGAGTATGGATATGTGATGGTGCAGAATATCTCAGTGAGCATGAAAAGTATATAATAGGTAAGGGCCAACAGAAATGCAGCTGTAATGAAAAATAGAGCACTTTGGAACTACAACAGGTATGAGGTGGTGAGAGAAATTTGGAAATGGGTCATGGTGCCTGGCTTGACTTTTGGAAACGCAGTGCTATGCATGAAATCCGAAGTGCATGCAATACTAGAAATAAAACAGCGCGGAGTAGGTAGGCTGGCTTTGGGGGCACATTGCAAAACGCCAAACCAGGGAGTACAGGGAGACATGGGATGGGCGTCATTTGAGGGCAGGGAAGCTGTGAGCAAGATAGAATTTGAGGATCGGTTGAGGCAAATGGATGGGGAGCAATGGGCACGAAGGGTTTTCAGCTATTTATACATGAGGAGTATAGACACAAAGTGGAGACAGCGCACTAGGAAATTAAGAGGAAAGTTTTTAGGCTATAGTGGGGTTACGGAAGAGCAGGTCTCAGTTAAGAAGAAAGTTAAGGTCACAGAAAGAGATCGGTGGCTAGAGGGAATGCAGACAAAGACGGCTCTGGAAAGCTATAGGTTTAACAAAACAGTTATTGCCAAAGAAAGCATTTATGACAATTCTAGGGGAAGCTCATTGTTTGAGGCAAGGACAGGTGTTTTGCGAACCAGAACATACAGAGCGAAGTATCAGGAAATAAACACAGTGTGCGCTGCTTGTGGAGAGGAGGACGAGACGGCTGAGCACTTGATACTCTACTGTAAAGGGCTTCACCCTATGCCTACCGAAGACAACATAGATTTAATAAAGTCATTGGGTTTTAGAGACAGCGAAGGAAAAGTGGATTTCAAGACAGTAGAGATTACCAAGCAAAGATTAAGTGAATGGTGGCAGAAAGCGAGAGAAAACTAGGTATTTTCTTATTAACTGATAACAAGGGGGTTTTATAGCCTCACTTTCTTTTCAGTGCGGAGTGAATATAGTTTGCACATTTAAAATATTCTAAGCTTAAAGGGTAAGACAAAATGGCTAGGTGGCGTAAGCTACCGCCCGATCCAAAGGGCTCAGCCGTATTCATCCATCCATCCATCCATCCAACTCCTGGCTGTCGAAGTTTCCGTGGACTGTCCGGCTGGAGAGCGACCTGCAGCAGAACAGGCGTCTGCCACATCCACCACCGCTGCTGGGACACCGCCAGGATCGCGGCCGGCGACAGCGGCACTTGTATGACGTCATCAGGCGGAAATCGACGGGCCACATTTTTGGACGAGGTAAACACACTAGTTGCAGACACATTCCAGGCATAGAGTTTTATAATTTGCGGTTCCAGGCACCATAGAATTAAAATTAGAATTTAATGTCAGTTCCATCGAGTGACGCTAGGTCTGTTCGATTCGGTCAGAAAGTTCTGAACTAGTTCTTTTCGAACTCAGAGGAGTGCAGGTGTCGCGTAGCGGCAGCGCGGAACCAGTGCAGCTACCGCGTGGCTGGCGCTGTGATCGGCTTCCCGAGCGGAAGCACAGGGTGTCGTCTGTATCTGTTTGCTCTTGTTCTTCCACGCCACGTCGTATGTTACATTTAATACTTCTCGGTTTGATGAGATCATTCACGTTTGTTTAGTTTTAAAGTATGTAAACGAAATATTTTTCTATGAATGTTTTTTATTCAATTGTATACTGAAATCGTTTTCTGCACGAAATGCGTTTCTGTCTCCATTATTAACGGCCAATGTCCGTCCGCTTCCTATCGTTTCTACAACCGTTCGTGTCCATCGACCGCGTAAGCCACGATAGAATTTACATTCATTTGTCAATTGCGGATTAATTCCAAGTTTCGCATTCCGACAATATATGTTCGCGGCTTCAGGATGATTTTGATTCGGGAGTTACTGGCAGCAGCGCGCGGTAGCTGACACTTCGAAGACCAAGGCCTGGAGAGAGCGTCGCCTTGGCCAAGAGGGTTATCAACGGTGACTTTCAAGTCAAAGTTTAAGCGTTTATTCTCAAGGCCCGTTCACACTCTTGCTACCGTGTAAGACCGAGAGAGACCAGACCGGTTTTTAAGCCTCTTGCGACTTCTTAGGACCAGCTCCACTGCAGCGCATCCGGTCCTAAGAAGTCGCAAGAGGCTTAAAAACCGGTCTGGTCTCTCTCGGTCTTACTCGGTCGTAAGAGTGTGAACGGGCCTTCACTCTCAAGAAAAATCCACGTTGAACTAACAAACCAATGCTGATTCTCAGCGGTTTATTTATATTTTAATGCGCGTTAGTGGGCGGCCACAGATACCAGCGAACAAAGCATGCAGTAACATAGTCAGCTACGGGGGCCTGCGGCTGCCATACAAAATCGCAGACTCCTGCAAAATATCGGAGTCGTCAGTCTGCCTTCAGGAGCTGCTGATTGGCGGGGCTATCACAAGTATAACTCTTATCCTGTGTATTTTAACAACAACATTAAAATAGTGAACACCCGCGTTGCATCAAAAATAACATTTACGTGAGCCAATCTGCCAGCACTCTCCACAAGGAGCCAAGCCTGCGAGATCAGGTGCGTAAGACGCTTCCCAAATATCACATTTAAGCGCATTAAGCAAACCCTTCATTAGGATCTCGCTTCCGCGTCGACCGTGGGTAGACTACTTTGAGAGGAAATGTAAACTCCGTCTCGGTGTTATTGTTAAATATCGCGGACATTTGAGCAAAAGCTCCGAGAAATGGCACCGATATAGCAGAGACGGACGAAGAACATCCCCTGCTCTCGTCGTCTGCTTCTGCATCGACGCTGAACCAGGTGAACTAACTTCGGGGCTGGTACAAACATTTGAGGGACTGAGTCTGAACGCGCCAGTGCAGCAACCGTGCGACTTCCGGTTGAATGGAATGCTCCAGTTCCTGCACTGCTGAACTAGGTCCGGCCTAAAGCAGTGTTGGCGTTAACGCGTTACAAGGAACGGTGTAACCGGCAACGCGTTACTTTTTTCAGTAGCGTAGTAACGTACTCGTTACATTTTTAAAACGGTAGCGGGTAACGTACTGTACTTGCGTTACTTATCGCGAGTAACCTGTAACGTTGTTACGTTCTCGTTAAGTGTTCTAGACGAAGCCGACGCTACGAGCTAGTGGGATCAATCGGACAGCGTCAAAAGGGCACCATCATGGTGTTCGTCATGTTTCTGTGCGTGTTTCATCATCGCTGAACTAATTATAAAGGAAACAAAAAGCCCAGTGACTCGCACTTTTGACACAGCTTGGTTCGTCCCATTAGCTCGTAACGTCGTCTGCGTCCGGATTTAAGCCGAAACGTAGTATAGGCGCCAAGTCATTAATTATTGCACTCATTCTACATACGTTGACATTTTGTTCTGTCTTTTGTTCCACGGAAAAAGTCCCACTTTAGCAAAAAACCTCAAATCCCACGCCCTTTGTCCCAGTGTCAAAAAAACGCCGTCACAAAAAGAGACGCTGTTACCGTCAATTTATAAATAACAAGTAACGCAAGATTAACGTGCGTTAACGTTTTGTCGGTAACGGTAATGCGCTCTTTTTATTTTGAGGTAACGTAGGTCGGTAACGCGTTCTTTTACGTTGTGAATAACGAGTAACGTATTTCGTTACATTTTCGGTAACGCCTACAACACCAGCCTAAGGTCCCTCGATAAAATTCACGCTTTCAAGTACCGTGAACCATTGTTGTGGAAACGCGCAAGATACGTGTCACGACCGGGTGCTCCGCCGCCATTCGCTTCATGTTCTGCGCCGAAACACGGACCTCGTGTACTGCCGCATTTGATGCTACTTGCGAGACAAACGAAAGCACATCGAGGGCCTATAGCTCAGCCAGCTCAGGCGACTCGAACAGACCTATTATCTGATCGGCTAATTTGCGCGTTCCACTGTTACAATAGAGAGTTTTAGTAGATCGTGTTTTCGGTTCACGCAATTTGTAGCGGGAGCTCGCGCTGCCACTCCGATCATTGCTCTGAAGCGCGCGCCCGTGGCGGTAGCGGGCCTTTGAAAACGATCTACTAAAACTCCCTATTACTGACGCATCACCAAGGACGTTGTGTGCTGCGGGGATACCCCTGCAGCACGGTAAAATGTAGTGTCACGTGCAAGTCACGTATACACATGACTTGCACGTAACGTTACTGCCCCGCGCTGGTGGTCATTCTGGATCAAACCCATTTGTTCTTGCCGAGAAAAACAAACTCGGTGGTGCGAAACGCATATTCCAGAAAGTTCCAGAAGGTTCCAGAGGGTTCCAGAAAGTGTCCTTAGCTCATTGATAAGGCCACCATAATGGACGCTGATGTGACGTCAGTAGCATATATTTGATCGACACAAATATATACAAAAACACCGTTAAATTGAACGTATGTTGTCAAGCTTACCAGAGCAGTTCGGCAGCCATGTTGCTCGAGGCGCTGTTTCACCATTTGGTAAAACGTCATTTCCGGCACAGGTTCTGAATCGTACGGTGAATAGACGACGCCATCTTCGATCCGGGCCCTGAGTGTCATCTTTTCTCGACGCGTTTTAATGAAATACATAGGGAAAAAAAAAAAAAAAAGATTGTAGCGTTCGAAGTGAGAGGCAATCTGCCGGGGTTAGATCGAGAGAATAGAACCCAACATTTTGGCCCGCATAAATGAACAGCGCATCGCAAAACGCTGAAACTCCGTGAGCATGCGAGGCTATATCGGTGGTGACGAAATGCAAAAGTTTGAGCGCATAACGTTACCTGGAGCAAAAGCAGACTTGGGAAGTAATCCGTTACAAGTAACGGATTCCTTATAACCCGTTACTTTCTTAGCTAATTTTTTTAATTTCCACGTTACTTCTTTTTTTTTCTTTTGCGGGAGTAATTTGAAATGTAATTTCGTTACCAAATATTAATTACGGGTAACTTTAATTACTCGTTATTTTTTAAAAAATATGAAGATGATACAAAAACTGGAACTGGCGGCATCCCGTGATCGTGCTCGCTAGTGGCGAATTCAGGTGGTCGTTTCCTGGCAACATTTTGCCATACCATTCGGCAAGGGCGTTCGCGTGGTCAAAGCAAATAGTTTACTAGAGGGAATACATCCTACTCGATAATACAGTGGCCTCGGCGCGGACAGGTTTGGCACTGTTTGAATGTTTGGATGACGAGCAACCTTGGGTTTTTCCGGATTGAATTAGGAGTAAACAACTGAACGAATTCGAATTATCTAGCGCTATAATTCGGAGTGGTGGAAGGCGCCACCTACTGTCATGGAAGTTGCGGTTACCAGGCGTTCGCGCCGGTAGGCGAAGGGCGCGCCGCAGGCCGTTCAGCCCATGCAAGTGTTTGCTCATTATGTGTCGTAGCTTGTTCCCTAAACATTTCCAGAGCAAAAATATGCACTTTTTTCCGGCGCGGCTAGACGTCTGAACCGCCAGGGGAGAAATTGCCGCAGCAGACACGCCGTCTAATGCAAATGAGCAGAGCAGGACGTATTCCCCCTAGTAAAGTATTTGGTCAAAGGCTGGGGAGGGCAAGCCGTTCGGATAGTCGGATTTCAAACGCGTGCAGGCAATTGGCCGGCAGAATTTTCGCCCAAGCTCCAAGAGGTCTGGCAGCTTGTCTGCCAGACTGTATCTTGTATCGTCCCATCCAAGTCGGTAAAGGGAACCGAACGAAACAATGATCGCCGACAGAAGCAAAGAGAGGGTTCGAGTCGCAAACGAAGCCATCGAGACAGTCACTGTTTTATGCTCCGAGATAAGATGTCAAAAACAACAAATATAAAGATAATTAATGTTGGAAAGGAAGCAAGCATTTTTTTTTTAAAGAATGTGTCCAGCTTGCGCAAGGTCAGTTTGCTCTGAGACACGGGCTAAATCACGATCCCTACATATATTGTTTTTTATAGCGGTGTAATAAAACGTTTTAGACCGCTGTAAATATATATATATATATATATATATATATATATATATATATATATATATATATATATATATATATATATATATATATATATATATATATATATATATATATATATATATATATATATATATATATATACAAGGCACGGATGGTATGCAATTCGACACTTGAACACTCATTACAATGTCAAAAAGAGGGGGGTATTAAAAAAGTAATTACAATAAAATACGCAAAAGCGACGGGGGCACGCCTCCTTGGGATCATTTATAATGGATGGCAACCGTTCCGCGTAAATCCAAGCAAAATATATTAAAATGTGACTCATGTGCGAACAGCGCCACAGCGATTTATTAATCTCCGCCCCAACCCTCCCCCCCCCCCTCCCCCCTAATTTTACTATTTAAAATCATGTATGCCGTGGGAACTTTGGTAATGTTAATAATTTCAAAAACTATTGTGACGCTACTTGTGTTTACACACATTTTAGAGTGTCAGATTGTATGTTCTTTGCGCATAAAGCGTGCTCATTGAACCATAGATTATTCGAGGAAGAAAGTTAACAAAGCTCACACGCAACCCAAGCAAACAAAAACGCCAGTTGCAGGCGCTTTGTGTTCGGGCATAGCCTGACAGATTGCCACGAAACGCGGCCGCCGAAATTGGAAAGGTAGAGCGGTAGACAAGAGGCATGTAACGGGCGCCCCGCTGCGGCGAGACGCCGAAACACACTTGTCCCGAGCGATGGAATGTCCTCTCGTGCTTCTCGCGTTCCTCGGGCTACCGCTTCTTTTCTCGTCGGGTTCGAAAACCACGTTTCGGGTCCTCGCCGCAGCAAAACCTGTGCGCTGACTACAGGCTCCCCAAGAAGTGCTCTGTGCTACCGGATCCTCGAGCTCCAAATCTGCGGCCGGACACTCTATGGCTCCGTCATCGAACTGCCAGGCTTTGTGAGTATAGAGGAGGCTATAATTCGCGTGGAGAGGGTCACGAGGTGCGCCGCTGGCGCGTTTTGGTCGCCGGTTCTGTTTTGGGCCTGAAATTCCTTGATAAAACTCACGCTTACAAGTAACGCCAACCATCGTTGTGGAAACACGCAAGACACGTGCCACGTTTGGATGCTTCGCTGCCATTCGCTTCGAAGGGTCGCTCATATCAGTACTACATTGTACTAGAATACGGGGTAGTGCTTGGACCGGCGCGGCTCGGCAATGGGAGCTTGTGAGGCTGCGCGTGTAGACAACAATCGCGGCGCTGCAGTCGACAGGGCAGCAGAAAGTCGCTGCAGTCCGCACGTGTGCGTGCACGCGGTGCACGCGCACAACCACCACCGTACTGACCCTATTGCCTATGCGCCGGTGTCGACATCTGT
The DNA here is from genome assembly GCA_013358835.2 of Ixodes persulcatus. Lineage (NCBI taxonomy): Eukaryota > Metazoa > Arthropoda > Arachnida > Ixodida > Ixodidae > Ixodes > Ixodes persulcatus. Next base: position 147,814 of record JABSTQ010009154.1, read on the forward strand.
CGCGATCTACATTACACGCCTCACGCGAGCCGCTTCGGTCCGGTCCAATGTGATTGTCGTAGACTTCGCCATTGCGTTCGACACGGTACATCACCAGCGTTTACTTCAAAAACCCTCGCAGCTTAACATTGTAGAAAAAGTAATCAGGTGGATTGCCTCAGTTTTCTTGAATCGTAAACAATCTGTACTTGCTAACGACTTTCACTCTTCGCTTCTACCAGTTCAATCAAGGGCCCCCAGGGTAGTGTTGTCGGCCCTTTACTTTTACGAATATACAAAAACGACCTACCATGTTTTGTTACTTCGACGCCTGTTTGCGGATGACTGCGTCATTAACCACCGTACTATAAATTGTGACGATTCGTCTCTCCTACAATCAGATCTTGATAATGTTTCTTGCTAGTGCAAAACATGGCAAATGAATATTAACGCTTCAATAACAAACGTAAATACGTTTCACCATGAAACTAATATCCACAAGGCAAAGCATAGATTGAACTCGACCAGCATAGAGCAGGTGCTTTATATCTAGAAGCGACATTACATAGGTAAATTACTTTCAAAATGTAATTTAATTACAATCAAATTTACTTTGCTTCAAAAGTAGTTTAACTACATTTACGATTACTACTACGTGAAAAGTAATTAATCACAATTAAAAATTACTTTAAAAAATTAACGCAATTACTTTACAATTACTTATTTCTGAGAGCGACCCGACTTGGGCCATATAACTTCAAACAAGTTGTATAGAATGCAACATATTTGTTCATTCCTTGCCCCAATGTTCGAGGAGGTTTAAGCATCGCTGCATAAATGCCAGGTATTGTACTTTCCTTTTATGAATTTTGTTAAATTCATGATAGAACTTGACAGTTTGAGGCAATGAAGTACTACGTTCTTCTATTTTTTTTAATAAATAGTAATAAATTAGTTCATATGCTGGAAGACGCCAGATCGCTAAAAGAAAAAATTGGGTTGACAGTTTTCTTAGCCCGGCAAATAAAAATACGACAATTAGTCATATATGAATATTCTACAAGTGTTAATAAACTAAAATGACACGCGCTAATACGACCACATTCACAATTTCACATACAAACATCATGGTATTGTAAATTATTTATATTGAGTTGAAATTATAATGGCTCAGAAATATATATAAGAACCGAATCGAGGCTTCCAAATCATTGGTGACAATGTGCACAGGTGCGAGGTCAGTTTCCAAAATGCTTATGCAAAACATATACGAAGTAAAACCAACAGGAAATAAATTTGAAAATAATACAAACATACAAATATGCGACAGTACTGAAAGAAAGACGTACAAAACTGACAAAAAAATACTTCATAGACAATTAAAATTCCCTAGCTCAACTGAAAGCTGAAGCTCAATTTTTTTCTTTCAATATTTTGGCATGTTTACTCTATTGTTTTCTGATCGCACAGCAGACGGCGCAACACGGCACCGTTGAGGTATGTACGCTCCAAAGAGGATTACCTTTCAGCCCGCAGTGTTAGCAACAAAACAACAAACAATACGACGCTATTTATGTTGTGCGTGTGTGTGAGTGCGTGTCTTTGTGCGAGTGTTTCACCGAGAGATAAGCCGCTTGTGTGAGCGCTGAGCTAGGCTTTCAGAGAGGATCCGTCGGCGCCGCAAAGTTTTGCAAAAGTAATTGTAATTGTGCCTGAAATTTTGCAATTACTGACGCTAGAAAGTAATTAAATTACAATTACAATTCACTTGAGCCGAAAGTAATTATTACAATTACAAATCACCAAAAAAGTAATTAAATTGCAGTAATTTAATTACTGTAATTGAATTACTACCCAAGTCAAGCGACTAGGGTGCCTTCATGTGCGCTCTGCTTAGGGTGGTGGCATCTGACCATTTTCTTCCACACGTTTTTCTTTTTTGTTCAGAAGCGCGTGAAAGAGCGTGTCCCTGCACACGTTTGTGGCGCTGACTGTTTTTCCCCATGAGCGCGTGCTGTCGGCATCGGGTACTATACTCTGTTTCACCTTATGATGTACCGCAGGAAAGGCTACAAGCGCGAGCTCCTTGCTCTGGGGCACATCCCGGCGGCACAAGCTCTCGTGACTTAAGAGCAGCTGCGAACGCTATGAGCTCGCGCTTCTAGCCTTCGCTGCGGTACAACATAAGGTGAAACGAAGTATACAAAGAGGGCTCCGGACATTTCGGTGCAGGACGGTTCGGTGTAGGACTTTTCGGTGCACGGACATTTCTGTGTACGGGCTTTTCGGTGCACGTGCCACGGTCTTTTCAGTGCACTGGCTTTTCGGTGTAGGAAGCAAGCATAACATCTGAGGCCAGAACCAAGATTTTAACTTGAAACCTAATTCATTTACAAAACACATGCAATCAAAAATTCAGAAGTCTTGACGTCTCCTTCTGACCTTTCTGAAAATAGCAAGAGTGCGCGCGCATAGGTTTGACAGGTGCTGAAGATGCGCGAGAGCGCAGGTTTCGAAAACTCCTAATATGGCGTAACGCTCCGGGAAGGGGGGCTTCAGCCGTAATTTAAAAATTAATTGCTGCAGCCTCCTACACCACATTGGAATATAATCTCGATATTCGTGATCCTGGAAGCCAAATGAAGACGATTTAGGTGTTTTCCCTTCAAATACAGAACCGCTTCAGTTTTTCTTTAATATTAATTAACTAATAGTCATATCCCATCATATCGATATGATTCTATTCCATATACGATTAGGCCACAAAATGCGCTAAAAATAAGCTAAACAGATTGATTGACTTCGCAGTCTTTCTTACAAATTTGAAAACATATCGCTATTAAATGTTTTAGGCAAACAACACTCACCTCTTTAAGGCAGCGCTCCTTGTCGTATTCTAACCCCTCGTGCAGAAGTTTTAACCCTCCACGTTTGCTTCGCAAGTAGACCACCATCTTAAAACTACCACCTGTTTTATCCTCGTTTTCAGACAGTACAGTGAAATCCGTTTAGAACGAACCCACCTACAGCGAATTATTGTTGATATCAAACTCACGAAAAATATAAATAAAAATGCATGTAAGAAGTACTTGTTATAACAAACAACATATTGGCGATATCGAACTATTTCCCCTCGGGAAGGCTTCCAAAAACGCGCAAACAATCGTCTTCAGGCCTGTCCCTCCTCCCCCCCCCCCCCACAAAAAAAAAAAAAAAAGAATACGAAAGAGAGAAAATTGCAAAAGATCAAGTTGCAAACAAAATTGAGCGAAGACGAGCGATTCAGAAGGGGGGAGAAAGGGGCGGGGGGGCGGGGCTAAAAAATACGCTCTGCGCGCACGCACAGGAAAAAATGTTTCATCCCAAAGCCGCTGCCCATGAAGAGAAGCGATTCAGAAGGGAAGATAAGCTAAAAAAAAAAAACTCTGCACGCATGCAAAAAAAAAAAAAAACCTTTCTAGCACATTGTTACAAGGTGGAGGCGAAGAGATGATAAAGAAAGTGAAGCTCTCACCTTACAGCGAACGTATCGTGAAAGTTTGTTGTGAATTGTTTTTGCTATATCGAATTACTTGCTATATCGAACAGATCGTAGCGTTTCCTGCTGTTCGTTATAAACAGGTTTGACTGTAGTTAGCGCTGTACCAACGTTCCTGGCGCACCAGTGGGTTTTGTTTCTAAGTGGACGTGTCTGGTTTGGGGTTTGTTTGAGGTTCTTGGAAATCAACAAAAGATTGTTTTCCGGGTGTACCTTTCATTTCTGTCTTTAGTGCTATTTTAGAGGTATTTGTGAAGGTTTCTTTTTTTTTTATGCGGACCTTGTAGACAGCGAAGTGTGTGTTTGGAGTTGCTTTGAGGTTTAGTAAACAGGATAACTGGGCGAGTTGGTATGGATTCATAATGGAACAGCGCGAATTTTTGCAAGGTTCTTAGAAGTGAACAAAAGATTCGTGGCTATCACACTGTTTCTGTGACTGCATAAGGTTCGGAAAAACAAACGAAGTAGCTGTGTTTGACACTTCACTGTTTTTGTACCTTATTATCTTCTCGGCTTTAATTACAAACCACTCTATTTTACACCAGTCTCGCGTAGTTTAGAAGCATGATCCTCTATGTCCTATATGTGTCCCCGTCGCCTTCTTTCTCTGTTTGCTAGTTTTGATTCTTGGAAGTTTCCAGTAACTTGAAAGGGGTTTGCCCTTTTGTTCCCCTAGTTTAAGGGTTCAAAGTTGCTATCCCATCTGTCTGCTTAAAAAAAGAGAAAGAAGAAAACCACACATTCTCCTACTGACATGAACGAAAAGGCTCAAAGAAAAAGAAGAAAAAAAAAGAGTAGGGGTTCTGAGATGCCATCCCATCTGTCTGCTTAAAAAAAGAGAAAGAAGAAAACCACACATTCTCCTACTGACATGAATGAAAAGGCTCAAAGAAAAAGAAGAAAAAAAGAGTAGGGGGTTCTGAGATGCCATCCCATCTGTCTGCTTAAAAAAGAGAAGAAGAAAACCACACATTCTCCTACTGACATGAACGAAAAGGCTCAAAAAAAAGAAGAAAAAAAAAGACTAGGGGGTTCTGAGATGCCATCCATCTGTCTGCTTAAAAAAAAGAAAGAAGAAAACCACACATTCTCCTACTGACATGAATGAAAAGGCTCAAAGAAAAAGAAGAAAAAAAGAGTAGGGGGTTCTGAGATGCCATCCCATCTGTCTGCTTAAAAAAAAGAAAGAAGAAAACCACACATTCTCCTACTGACATGAATGAAAAAGCTCAAAGAAAAAGAAGAAAAAAAGAGTAGGGGGTTCTGAGATGCCATCCCATCTGTCTGCTTAAAAAAGAGAAAGAAGAAAACCACACATTCTCCTACTGACATGAATGAAAAGGCTCAAAGAAAAAGAAGAAAAAAAAGAGTAGGGGTTCTGAGATGCCATCCCATCTGTCTGCTTAAAAAAGAGAAAGAGAAAACCACACATTCTCCTACTGACATGAATGAAAAGGCTCCAAAGAAAAAGAAGGAAAAAAAAAGCAGTAGGGGGTTCTGAGAGTGACCATCCCATCTGTTCCTGCTTAAAAGAAAGAAGAAAGGAAAAAACCACAACATTCTCCTACGTGACATGAAAATGAAAAGGCTCAAAGCAAAAGAAGAAAAAAAGAGTAGGGGTTCTGAGATGCCATCCCATCTGTCGTGCTTAAAAAAAGAGAAAGAAGGGAAACCACACATTTCTCCTACTGACAGATCGAAAAAGGCCTCCAAAGAAAAATTCAGAAGTCGTGACGTCTCTTTCTGACCTTTCTGAAAATAGCAAGAGTGCGCGCGCATAGCTTTGACAGGTGCTGAAGATGCGCGAGAGCGCAGGTTTCGAAAACTCCTAATATGGCGTGACGCTCCGGGAAGGGGGGCTTCAGCCGTAATTTAAAACTTAATTGCTGCAGCCTCCTACACCACATTGGAATATAATCTCGATATTCGTGATCCTGGAAGTCAAATGAAGACGATTTAGGTGTTTTCCCCTCAAATACAAAACCGCTTAAGTTTTTCTTTAATATTAATTAACTAATAGTCATATCCCATCATATCGATATGATTCTATTCCATAAACGATCAGGCCACAAAATGCGCTAAAAATAAGCTAAACAGATTGATTGACTTCGCAGTCTTTCTTACAAATTTGAAAACATATCGCTATTAAATGTTTTAGGCAAACAACACTCACCTCTTTAAGGCAGCGCTCCTTGTCGTATTCGAACCCCTCGTGCAGATGTTTTGACCCTCCACGTTTACTTCGCAAGTTGACCACCATCTTAAAGCTACCACCTGTTTTATCCTCGTTTTCAGACAGTAGTTAGCGCTGTACCAACGTTCCTGGCGCACCAGTGGGGTTTGTTTCTAAGCGGACGTGTGCGGTTTGGGGTTGGTTTGAGGTTCTTGGAAATCAACGAAAGATTGTTTTCCGGGTGTACCTTTCATTTCTGTCCTTAGTGCTATTTTTAGAGGTATTTGTGAAGGTTTCTTTTTTTTTTTTTATGCGGACCTTGTAGATAGCCAAGTGTGTGTTCGGGGTTGTTTTGAGTTTCTTAGAAGTGAACAAAAGATTCGTGGCTATCACACTGTTTCTGTGACTGCAAAATTAAGGTTCGGAAAAACTAACAAAGTAGCTGTGTTTGACACTTCACTGTTTTCGTACCTTATTATCTTCTCGGTTTTAATTTCAACCCACTCTATTTTACACCAGTCTCGGGTAGTTTAGAAGCATGATCCTCATTGTCCTTTCTGTGTCCCCGTCGCCTTCTTTTTCTGCTTGCTAGTTTTGATTCTTGGAAGTTTCCAGTAACTTGAAAGGGTTTTGCCCTTTTGTGCCCCCCTAGTTTAAGGGTTCAAAGTTGCTTATAGCTTAAAAGGATTTTGACCAACTCACTGTTGGTGCCTTCGGAAAGGTGTGTACGCTTTGTTTAGGTGTTCTAAAAAAAAGAAGAAAAAAAGAGTAGGGGGTTCTGAGATGCCATCCCATCTGTCTGCTTAAAAAAGAGAAAGAAGAAAACCACACATTCTCCTACTGACATGAATGAAAAGGCTCAAAGAAAAAGAAGAAAAAAAGAGTAGGGGGTTCTGAGATGCCATCCCATCTGTCTGCTTAAAAAAGAGAAAGAAGAAAACCACACATTCTCCTACTGACATGAACGAAAAGGCTCAAAGAAAAAGAAGAAAAAAAGAGTAGGGGGTTCTGAGATGCCATCCATCTGTCTGCTTAAAAAAAAAAGAAGAAAACCACACATTCTCCTACTGACATGAATGAAAAGGCTCAAAGAAAAGAAGAAAAAAAGAGTAGGGGGTTCTGAGATGCCATCCCATCTGTCTGCTTAAAAAAGAGAAGAAGAAAACCACACATTCTCCTACTGACATGAACGAAAAGGCTCAAAAAAAAAGAAGAAAAAAAAGACTAGGGGGTTCTGAGATGCCATCCCATCTGTCTGCTTAAAAAAGAAAAGAAGAAACCACACATTCTCCTACTGACATGAACGAAAAGGCTCAAAGAAAAGAAGAAAAAAAGAGTAGGGGGTTCTGAGATGCCATCCCATCTGTCTGCTTAAAAAAAAAGAAAGAAGAAAACCACACATTCTCCTACTGACATGAATGAAAAAGCTCAAGAAAAAGAAGAAAAAAAGAGTAGGGGGTTCTGAGATGCCATCCATCTGTCTGCTTAAAAAAGAGAAAGAAGAAAACCACACATTCTCCTACTGACATGAATGAAAAGGCTCAAAGAAAAAGAAGAAAAAAAAAGAGTAGGGGGTTCTGAGATGCCATCCCATCTGTCTGCTTAAAAAAAGAGAAAGAAGAAAACCACACATTCTCCTACTGACATGAATGAAAAGGCTCGGCATGCTGCGGCTCATTCACCACGTGGAGATGCGGTCAATTTTGTTCAGAAGCGCGTGAAAGAGCGTGTCCCTGCACGCGTTTGTGGCGCTGACTGTGCTATGGCGACATTTTGTTTTCGTCGATTTCTTTCGTGTTTTCCCCGTGAGCGCGTGCTGTCGGCATCGGGTACTACAAAGAGGGCTCCGGACATTTCGGTGCAGGACGGTTCGGTGTAGGACTTTTCGGTGCACGTGCCACGGTCTTTTCAGTGCACTGGCTTTTCGGTGTAGGAAGCAAGCATAACATCTGAGGCCAGAACCAAGATTTTAACTTGAAACCTAATTCATTTACAAAACACGTGCAATCAAAAATTCAGAAGTCGTGACGTCTCTTTCTGACCTTTCTGAAAATAGCAAGAGTGCGCGCGCATAGCTTTGACAGGTGCTGAAGATGCGCGAGAGCGCAGGTTTCGAAAACTCCTAATATGGCGTGACGCTCCGGGAAGGGGGGCTTCAGCCGTAATTTAAAACTTAATTGCTGCAGCCTCCTACACCACATTGGAATATAATCTCGATATTCGTGATCCTGGAAGTCAAATGAAGACGATTTAGGTGTTTTCCCCTCAAATACAGAACCGCTTCAGTTTTTCTTTAATATTAATTAACTAATAGTCATATCCCATCATATCGATATGATTCTATTCCATAAACGATTAGGCCACAAAATGCGCTAAAAATAAGCTAAGCAGTTTGATTGACTTCGCAGTCTTTCTTACAAATTTGAAAACATATCGCTATTAAATGTTTTAGGCAAACAACACTCACCTCTTTAAGGCAGCGCTCCTTGTAGTATTCGAACCCCTCGTGCAGAAGTTTTGACCCTCCACGTTTACTTAGCAAGTAGACCACCATCTTAAAGCTACCACCTGTTTTATCCTCGTTTTCAGACAGTAGTTAGCGCTGTACCAACGTTCCTGGCGCACCAGTGGGGTTTGTTTCTAAGCGGACGTGTGCGGTTTGGGGTTGGTTTGAGGTTCTTGGAAATCAACAAAAGATGGTTTTCCGGGTGTACCTTTCATTTCTGTCCTTAGTGCTATTTTTAGAGGTATTTGTGAAGGTTTCTTTTTTTTTTATGCGGACCTTGTAGATAGCCAAGTGTGTGTTCCGGGTTGTTTTCAGTTTCTTAGAAGTGAACAAAAGATTCGTGGCTATCACGCTGTTTCTGTGACTGCAAAATTAAGGTTCGGAAAAACAAACAAAGTAGCTGTGTTTGACACTTCACTGTTTTCGTACCTTATTATCTTCTCGGCTTTAATTACAAACCACTCTATTTTACACCAGTCTCGGGTAGTTTAGAAGCATGATCCTCATTGTCCTTTCTGTGTCCCCGTCGCCTTCTTTTTCTGCTTGCTAGTTTTGATTCTTGGAAGTTTCCAGTAACTTGAAAGGGTTTTGCCCTTTTGTGCCCCCCTAGTTTAAGGGTTCAAAGTTGCTAATAGCTTAAAAGGATTTTGACCAACTCACTGTTGGTGCCTTCGGAAAGGTGTGTACGCTTTGTTTAGGTGTTCTAAAAAAATATGTTTCAGAAAAGCCCGTGCACCGAAATGTCCGTGCACCGAAATGTCCATGCACCGAAAAGTCTGTACACCGAAAAGTCCGTGCACCAAAATGTCCGTGCACTGAAATGTCCGTGCACCAAAACGTCCGCACCAAAAAGTCCTACACCAAAATGTCCTAAACCCCTACAAAGGGTGGTATCACCCTAAACCGAAGGACATTGAAGCACACTAGGAGTAACAATTGCCGAAGACCTAACTTGGAATTTGCACGTCGAAACCTCACTAAAAAAGGCAGCACTAACTCTGTCTTTCTTTTTTTTCTAAGAAGAAATTTGCACCAAGCCCCTTATCCCACTAAACTCACAGCTTATGAAATACTCGTCCGCTCACTATTAGAATATGGAAGTATTATGTGGAACCCTCATCAAAGCTACTTAGTCAACAGTCTAGACTCCTTACAAAATAAATCGGCCCATTCATTCATCACAAATACTCACCCATGACGAGTGTTTCACAATTCAATTATGATTCAAATATTTTGCCTTTTTCAACACGCATGGAAACTGTTTTGTGCCTTTTTCATAATATGTATTACAACCTGCCACATTTAAGCTCTGTATATTGTCATCCTCCTTCCTACATATCTGAACGGTGTGATCACCTACTCAAAATTGAACTATTACAATCACGGACTAATCAACATACATTTTCTCTGCTTTCTATGTGCATCAAAGACTGCAACTCTCTTCCTGACACCCATCGTAAGTGTTAATTACCCACTTTCAATTCGTTCAAAGTGCCAATTGTTTTTTCGGGGAATGCGACCACTTGCACTCCCGTGCCTCTCGTTTCTTACATGTTTACTAGGAACTGCCTAGATAGTGCTGCCGCCCAAACATTGATGTGTACTACGATAATTGATTAATTATTTCAAACTTCTCACGCAACACATCATTCAGATCTTCTTGAGAGCAACTAAACTCGAACTCGAACTTAAGGAACTGTGGAAGCTCGAGGTCAGCAAGCGCTCAGCGGTCGCGCACACAGCTATGGTCTCCAGTAAATGCTTCCTACGGAACTTTCAAAATAAAATACCAGGAGATCCCTCCAAACGCTTTGTATAGCCTGGAATCATCATAGAGCTCACAATGCACAAGAAATAAAGCGAACAAAAATGAGGTCACCACATACTCTGGCTTTCCTTCTGCCTTTTCTCTGTTCTGAAATCTGAAAATATTAAACCAACGTCACCTTCGTCTTCTATTCCTGGGTATCCATGCGTGCCTTATATATACGTCGAAACGTCACTGTGCATCAAGCAGATTGTTGGGGCTCCACATTGGATTTGCAATCAATTGCGAGAATTCTTAGACGCGTTCATTGGACACTCGCCCCATCCGAACGCTGACATAACCTTCGTGTCCAATCAGTGTCTGAGATTAATCTCACTGGGATGACGTCAATATCCTAGTGCACGTGCTGTGAATGCTCTCGGGGTTGTTGGAACAGCGTCCCTGACCAGTGAGACTGAGAGTCATTCATAAACAGCCAATCGCTGACGCCGGCAAGCGAGCATCCGCTCTGGTGCAACGGCATTTCGGCAGATGCACTGCAGTTGCGAAAACGCCGAAGCGCTATAGAGACATCAGTGAAGCCCTTTACAGTTCAACGAATACTGACAAGCAGGCATCCGGTATAAACGCTTTAGAGCAGCTGTGGACAGTACAACCACAACCGACCTTCAGTTTTTGTTTCCCCTTATTTCGATCACTTCGCTCCATCATTACAACAGCAGAACGGGTTATTTCCATTTCAGATTCGACGGCATCCTTCTGAATCACCAAGTAGCCCAAGTGCATACGCTTCTACTGTGTCCTTCTCCCTAGCATTGGCCTTTGTGGAAGCTCGTCTACGCCCGCTTCAGTGACTCTGTATCTTGGTAAGACTAGAGAAAGCCAGCAATGGCGGCTGTAATCTGGCGCGCTTGCAAAGCGTCTATAAAATGTCGGTACGCAGAAGGTTGTTTAACTCGCGCACGGGCGTCAACACCTATAACTGCTTGAACCACCACAGGAGCGCTACCTGGCGACTGAAGCAAGAAACATTAGGTATGCCTGGAAGTGGCGGCTGCACGGTTCGAACGTGAGCTATTACTTTGGTTGCGTCGCTTAGCATAGGGTCTGAAGCAAGAAATGCTGGGTAGGCCAGGAAGCCGTGGGCGTGTTACACTCCCACGGCTTCCTGGCCTACCCAGCCTTTCTTGCTTGCACGTGCTCAGCTGCAACGCCGCCTCAACGGCAGCTGGTGTGACGCCGGTTCGATTTCCTGCACTGGCGTCACACCAGCTGCCGTTGAGGCGGCGTTGCTGCTGAGCACGTGTCTTGTAGAGCGCAAACTGTGTACTATGGATTTGTTTTTTTTTGTTTTTTCAGACAGTAAAATGCTTTGGCATGGTAGAAGGACGTTACGCGCAAGGTCACTGGGTACGGTGTCTGGACAGGAAAGCGAATATGAGTCACTGAATAGATTTCGTGCAGGTGTCTCCAAACTTTATGGCAAAGGAACCGCATTCGGTGCCTGTCGCACCCTCGAGGGCCGGAAAATAAACAAGTAAACATAAATGAGAAAAAATCACTAAATAAAAAACCTATAGATAAGCATTTAAATACAAAAATTCAAAGTGGAGAAATTAAAAAAAAAAGTCTAGTCTGTGTTAGAATACCCACATGCGATTAACAATATAACAGTGCTTAATCATGCTCTCTATATCTCTGAATATGTGTGCTTTTGTTGCGATAATCATAACTTTTTATTGAATTGTTAGAGTTGAATTTGCTCCATTCTGCAATGTCATATTTTGAATTGTCGGTCTGATACATTTCGCTATCTTTGTTAACTGAGCTCTTTTTTTCTTTTCTTTTTACTTTGTGTTCTTTGTGAGCTTCCGCTGCTGCTGATTGTATAGGGAGGGGGCCGAGGACTCGTCAAGCTGCATTTATGCAGCCTTTTCCTCGGTCTCCTTCCATCATGGATGTGATGGAGAAATAAACATTTATTATTATTATTATTATTATTAATATTTGCGACTAATGCAGTTCTGTATATATGTAATTCAATATTTAGCAAAATATTACATAAAATATTTCTGGGACAAAAACTCACGAGGCATGCCTCGTGATACTTCAGACCCGGGAAGGGGGGGGGGGGGGGGTGGAAGAGGGCAAGAGAAATCGGCCCAACGCGGTGGCGGCCATTAGAAAACCGCTTAAAGCGGTCATGAAACGATTTTCCTACTTCTTCCTCCTTAGCTTTAATCCTCAACTCAAATGCGAATTGTGAAATCACGTCGTCGTGACATTCTTCGGCACCGGTGCGATGACTCCTAGCTTCCACCGTGCTTTTTATGCAAACCATCGAACTTGTCATTCCCCAGTGACGATAAGTTCCGTCAGGGCACTCATTGGCCACGAACGCGAATCCGAATATTCGTCGACAGATTTATTGTTGACGAGCGTATACGTCCGAGTGACGCAGTTCTCGTGTCCAATGCGTGAGCTGGGCTCAGCTTACGTCAGTTTGGCACCGCTGACGCGCTTTTGGAGCCGCGGATGTATCATAGTGAAAAGGCGGAGAGCTTTCGAAGGAAAGAATTAGGTACAACATAGTCCGCTATATTTTCAAATGTTCGTACCGAAAAGCTGGCTTTTGACTTTCTACCCTCTTTCTTTTGGCCAACTAAACGATATGCGATTAGTAAAGTCCTAATTCAAAATCATTTACCCCAGCCCAAAATTCGTTTCATGGCCCCTTTAAGTTGCCAGCATATGTTTTTCAGCGAAGAAGTTGCTGCCATATACGGCAGACTGAGTGTTACTTTTTTTTTTTTCGTTTGGGAAAGCGAATTAATTGTTGTGTTACATAAGTCTTCCTGCATACAAACAACGAAGTTTAATTATATTTGTCTTGTTTACTTGGTTTGAAACCCTTAAAACGGGCTGTTGACAACTTATTGCTTCGGTCATTTTGGAGTACGCAAGGCAATTATCTCGCTGATCTGGTTTCGGTTTCGGAGTCTGTGATCCCCGTGAGCCCAGCACAAAGCGGGAACGTTCCAGCTCTTCGTCATGACACGCTGTTGCAGAGAGCAGGGTAAAATACAACCACACGTATCACCGAAGCAAACGCATTTTTATCGTAAATCTTGGCTTGCGATTGCGCGTCTGAAGATCGTCGTTTTCGTTTTGCTGAAGAGACGCAAACGACGGGCATAATAAAATCGTTTGCATATTAGGCATACCTCGCAAAAGCACTTCTCCAGTCACCTTGCGAAAAGCGCGAAAAACGGACTCCACACCGTCGTGACTTCCGAGTCTTTTACCTGCTTTATAGCAGTTTCTATCTGCTCGTAGGTATGTCTACTGAAACTGCAACTTGAAACTAGGGGCAGTGCCAGAGAGAAAAGAGAAGAAGTTGGGAAAGCTTGCTCGCTCTCCCCAATTTCTCAACTCTCAAGTGATTGTACCATAATAAATGCACCAACGCCTCTTCCCAAAATAAAGAAAAAGCATCAAGTATACTAGATAAAAAATGGTCTCAGTTCATGCATCTGTGGGCAGGTAGGAAATCTTACCCTAATTTATTCACACCGCATGACGAGCACAACAAACTCAAACGAGATTCACAGGAAAACATCAGTAGTGACTTAAAGGGGCCCTGCAAGGACTTTTTTTACTGGTTTTTTATTTGCACCGAACCTGAGCGCACTGAACGTAGTTACTTAGTGAAACTTTTCTTTTCTCGAAATTCGCTTTATTTTAAAAGTTATAGGCAAATTAAAATTACAAAAACAAGCAAAAAATAACCTCCCTCATGACGTCCTTGGTTGCTTGAGTGGCCGTGAACTAGAGGAGGGGTAGTGGGCTCATCGCGAGCGCTCACGGCTGCCGCACTCCGTGTCGACGGCGCGAGAGGGCGCCACTAAAGCATGTTCTGGATAGGCTGTATGCAGCGGGCAGCCAGAGCGGCTCTCATTGCATTTGCTGCGCGATTAAACACTAATTCGGCATGACACTTCATTGGCCACAAACGACAGCAAACACGGGGTAAAGATCAGTTGAGAATGGTAGCCACTTCGTGCTGCCATACCGCGAAACGGCCAAAAACCGCAAGACAAAGCTTCTCGCCGAAGGCCTTCGGAACGCTCGGAGCCGGTCGGATCCTCCTGTCCATACGACCGCAGCGCCGCCGCGTACATCCGGGACCTTTCCGTGTCGGCGACTGATCCCACTATTCCTTTCTAGTATGCGCCGCCTTTTTCACCGCTTGGTGGCGGGTATGTCGACGATTCCTTTCTTGTTTCCGTACTTTATAAACTGCATTCGTTTCTTTTTTTAATCTAAAATGCTGAACAAAAACTACTTTTATAAATAATTGAAACGGTTCGCGTCACTTATATTTTGTATTTCGACTAAAAAGAAGCTTTTAGCGGCTCTGACCAGTAGTAAGCCCACGACCAAAGACGTCGCATTTTGCGCGCTTTCGGTACCGCGGGTCGCCCTCGTCGGTGGAGGAGGTTTCCGCGTCGTCCGGTTAAAATATGACGCACTGATATTTAGTTACTCTCTCCGTGCCCGCTGGCTTGCCCAAACTTCAAGAGACGTGGAAACCTTAAAAAACGTAGACGCTTAAATATGATTGCAGGGCCCCTTTAAAGGGACAATGAAGGCAATTTCGGACATCTTTTTGGCGATTGAACTGGGTTCCAGGCACGTCTCAGGCCACGTTGCCCAAATTTCAGCCGAAACCGGCGCTTGTGTGCCGCGCAAATCAATTAAACAGTCGCTGTAATAATCGTACCGGGATCGACTGGGGCGACGCCCCGAGAGTTGCGGGAGAAGCCAGGAGAAGCGGCGCTCACGTGACCGATGCGGGGCCAAGAAGCGCGACGTCACAAGAGACGCGTCAGCGATTGGTCGAAACGAGAAACGTGCCCTCGGTCACGTTTTGGTTTGCGATTTTTAGGAATACTGTTCTACTTTCCGCTTGAATAACCATGAAAAGTATAAATCGCACCGGAAATGATCACTAAACCCTAAATAAAGCAGCATAATTGTTGTTTTCCTTGCTACGCTGGATGCGACACGGGCAACGAGAAAAATATGGGCAAACAAAATAAAATAAAAAAAACACGGTACTCGAAGGATTCTGCAAAATGGTAGCTGTAGATGGCTGTTCTAACGGTCGACTGAAGACCAGTATTCGTTCGGGCGACACTAGTTTTCACGTGCGGGTTGCTGTTCGTGTTCTTTGACGACGAAAAGAGAACGTCCGCGGAGGAACCGGATCCCAGAACGGCCGGATCGCTGCCGCTTTCTCCTTGGCATCTCCCCGCGTCCGTCCTTCGGCATGCGGACCGCTCGTTGCCGGCTGGGCGGTCTCCTGGCAGAGGCCGCCACACACGTACTCCCGTTCTGTTGGTGTTCGGTCACTGAACGGAAGCTCGAACTTGCTCGCGAGAGCGGCATTGCCGTCCATGTTGACAGATTCGACGAAACGACCGCGCCACCGCGCTGCTATAACCCACCGCGGTAACCAGAGTCTCGATCTCCTAAATACTACTGACACCGACTATTCACACGTGACGTCATTCCCTACGTCACCTCCGTTTTCGGAGGCCCAGAAACGAGAAGGAAGATCGTTCAGTTTCGGTTTCTTTACTTCTTTCGTATGCACAGAAATACGCGTCACAAATGTCTACAAAAAATTGGGCAGCATGCTATGTTCCCAAGAAGCATAAAACACCATTTAAAAAATTTTAATAAAATCGTCTTCATTGTCCCTTAAGTTTCCCTGAAATTTTGTATAACCGGTCGTTTGTAGGACCCAATCATCTACTTGAGCGGTGTGCGTCGCTTTGCAAACACGCCGCTGTGCAAACGCAGTTCAACAACACGGAGCATAAAAGCGGCAGATTTAGGACAACTATCTGGAGTCCATTGTTCAATTAAAACGACGTAATTTTGTTCAAAACGCCCGGAGCTTTTCACGCACGGTATGCGTCGGGAATCTTCTACATTTTGAAACGGAACGAAGAAAGATTTACGCTCGCTGCGTCCTCCCGGACCAGCTGGACCGGATCAGTTGAGTACGACGGGTCTGAACCCGTTGAACCTCAACCCCACAACAACCAATTTGCGGTCCGTGTTAGTGTAGGTTTCTACCTCCAAGCACCGGCAGCACACACCACGAATGTTTCAGCTCTTTGTCGCATCGCCGTGTTGCACCAAACAGAACGAGATCGCCGAAGTCAACGCAGCGCTGTCGTGAACCTTTGCTTGTGGTTGCGCACTCGTGGACCCTGTGACTCCCTTCGCTTTCAGAGCACATACGACGATTACTAATGATACTTTACGTCTTCCGGGAACATCACAGGGGCACTCCTCCGGTCAAATCTTCCCTACATGTACTCGCAAACCGTGGAGCTTCTCGCGTCCCGTCGAACCAAAACAATACCAGCGCCGTGTTGAACGTGCGCTGTTGCCAGATTTTCCCCGACCAAACAAAAACAACGAAAGCAAACTGGCTCTAGCTTCCAGCGTACATCGGCGTTGCGCCGTGGCCAGATTTTCTCCGTCAGCTCTAACTTAAATATGACCTACGGATGCAGCAACACTGGTACCGAGTTTTCATATTGCGGCCAGCACGGAGAGCCGTAAATTCTAAGGCGGTTGCATGAGAAGTGGCGGCACCCCCCCCCCCCCCCCCCCCGCTGCT
Organism: Ixodes persulcatus; assembly: GCA_013358835.2. Classification (NCBI taxonomy): domain Eukaryota; kingdom Metazoa; phylum Arthropoda; class Arachnida; order Ixodida; family Ixodidae; genus Ixodes; species Ixodes persulcatus. The sequence goes on from JABSTQ010009154.1 coordinate 164,478, forward strand.
TCTAACAGAGGAAAACGCAAAATAATTTTAACGTTATTACACAGACATGAAGCAGGGGACTAAGAATGGAAATGAACTATTATTAAAAGAGTCTTTTGAAAATAGGTCACTTAATGAAATGCTGGTGAGGAGATACGTCGATGATATTTTGGTTTGCTCTACAGATACGTCCCTAGCGGAGTCTATGTTAAAAGTAGTAGTCGAAGGATCCCCCGAGTTAAAGTTTTCCACGGAGAGACCGAAGGATGGTCGCCTTCAATACCTCGATCTTCAACTCAGAATTAGTTCCGGTCTTTGTTGGGAGTACGGGAAGGCCGTAGCAATTCCTCTTCTTCCATTCAGTAGCTGCCACTCAAAACATGTGAAATTGGGGATAATTCAGAATCTTGTAAAAGCATCAGTACAGAAGTCTTTCTCGCACTTGATTGGCTCATCTCTTCGTTGTCTGACCGAACGTTTCGAAGTTGCGGGTTATCCTCAGGAGCTCATTTTAAGAGAATTGGTATATCTGCTATCTCCAGAAACGTCAGTTCAGATATGTACTAGACCTTCAAAGCGGGCTGTCTTTCCGTATTTTCATAGAGTGCCTCACAATATCAAAACGTTAGCCAACAAGTTCAATATCGACACAGCCTTTAGCACGGATTATAGATTCAGCCGCTTGATCCCCTTTGCATCGACTATTTCAGGTTATGCGAAAAAACACACAGAAAAAAATATGGTTGTGTGTCAGGTTGTGCTGTCATAGAGGTATACTCATACGTAGAATTATAAACTTTATTTACCTAGATGGATACAAATATTTTTTAGAACGATGTAAGAATGGAAGTGGTGTTTGGTGCTGTATATGTAATAAGTACGGCGCCATGAGCTGCGGGTTAACAGTTTTGACAGAACCGTCGGAACTGTGAATCCAGATATATTCTGTTTGTTCTCCCTTCTAACGTCCCAAGGCGTGAATGTGCATAGCGTACGCCTGAAGAACGGGAAGCTTTATCCAATTATACTTTACTTGAGTCCCGGGTACGGCATGATTGTTACACACGCTCGCGTGCACACTTACTGTCTCTTAGTTAAAACAGAATGCTCCGCCTTCCCGCTGAGGACCCGGCCACCTGACACGGGGGACTCGCGTTATGGGCTTCTGAGACTGGGGCTTTTGAAAGCGGGCAAAAAGGCTGGGGCGTTTGCCGCGGGGAATTTGACGGGGGGCGTTTGACATCGGGTTCTTTCGTGCACCACCCGCGTTAACTCGGCCGAACTTGCGTCTCCTCGCCTTTAGAGCAACGCGACGCCGTAGAATTAAAGAGCCGAGTGTAATGAGCACTCTAATGGTTGTCACGTCATCATCATCAAGTTCCGCCTTGGTTCACGCACGTAGCGAATGCAAAAAACAAAATGAAAAAAAAAAACATGGCATTCCTACACAGACCTAAATGTAATAGGGTGATTTCAGATAAGATCGACCAAAGGGTGGCTGGTCGACATTTTCAAATCAACTGATGTTTTTATATGCCATTGTCTAGTGTCTGGTATAAACGAATCCACACTTAGTTTTGTCTAGAAAAAAAATTTGGGGACAGGAAAAATCGTAAAGCATGAAGAGGTGGACAGTGGCATTAACGCGCACTGATGGAGGGGGCACGTTTGAAAGTGAATAACTAAAAGGATAATGTTAGAAGAATTCTAATACTTTTTTAAAAAACAAACTATGGGTACAGCTTGCCTGTAATATAAAGTAATAATATTTATGTATATTTTATTTAATTTTCTAAAAATTTCCAAACATGCCTGCTCGAACGACAAATGGCAAAATTTGGAGGCCTGCATCTCATGAAATAATTTAATCATTATCATATACTTTGCAGGTAGTATTTTACTTATATATGTCTATTTTTTAAAGAAATAAATGAGGTATTTGAGTGACACGATAGTCGGGATATATTTAGGCAAACATGGGAAGAAAATCAAACAACGAAAAATTCCGATGCAAATAAAAACAAAAAACCAACTTCGATTTTTTTTAAATTTGGGTACCCTGTCATACTCTCTTTCGGCATTCATTTCTATTAAAAATATGTTGCATCATTTTATTGAAAAAGAAGACACAACTCCCCAAAGTAGGGTCTTTTTTCAAAGCCTACACATAGCAGTGTCCTATACGAGAAGTGACTCTGAGTTCCAGTTCCAGGAAACTAACACACATCTTTCATATATTTTTATTCATATGAGGTCACTGACAACTAGAGCAATCGGTAACACACTAAAAGTGAGGAGAAACTATATAGAGCATTTTTACATTCAGCGTACAAAGAGGTATCATATTGGAGACTAGTGATTCGAGAAAAGATGATGCAGTGTGAAGTTTTACTTTCCGGTATAATTTATATTTAAAAATAGAAACAACTTTAATTCCACACACAAAAATAAAGATAGAATGCTAAAATTGTTTAGGTTAGTTATGTATTTCCGTGGACAAACCATTTCAGGTGAGGTGTGCCACCGCGCCGGACTGTAAGAGCTTCTTCGATACTCTGGGAGTGCGAATGGATCGCGGCAAGCCGAGATATTTTATCCTGCGCGAGGATGACGTTTCGTGATTCTCATATGGTGATCAGATAAAGATTCAATAAGCTATCACCAAGTGAAGCAGTAGGTTAAATACCCCGCGAAGAAAACTGTGATAAATAAGATAACCCGGCATTCGAAATGAGCAGTCCTTGGGGCATCGAATTCGGCACTTTACACTAAGGCTTTCCTCGATGTACCCATTTAATAAAGTTTTTTCTAACCAGATCCGACTGTCTGTTCTACATATATGTCACAGGTTCCTTTTGTTGATGACTTGCACAGCCGCCACGCGTGTCAAGAATGAATGCCAGGAAAGTCGCGCACCATGAGCCACTCTTCTCTTTTTTGTTGACGATACCGAACAAGCTCATTTTCGTCCAGGTACGCAAGATGTACCCAGTTTCTCAAATAGAACGCTCACCATTGTCCTGGCTGTCTGAATTACGTTTATTGAACGTTCTCTCAGGTTGTTCAGCGTGGCCTGGTGCTTCACGAGTCCGCCAACTCCGCCGCATGCATTTTCCCATGTCCAGATGCAGAAAATGAGCACTGGGCTTGTGGGCAATCATTCTGTGCAAACTGGTGAAGCTGGTAGCAATTCTTAAAATGACTGGCGGCCCCGTCACTCACGTACGTCACGTGCGAGTTTACCGCAACGTTGTCTTCAACCCACTCTTTCACTTTTTCTAGAGCCAAGCACGTGAGAGCGACGTCGTCACGCAGGTCCTCACTGATGATAGCAGCGCTGTTTGTATAGATGTTCTTGTCGTCACTACACATGTAAATATCGTAACTTTTTTTTCTTCAGCGGTATGCTTAACTTTGTCAGGAATCACGATGGTCCAGTTTTCAGCAAAGTCAAAATGAAAGATAATGCTTTCGCGTTGCATGCAGCTGCTTTTCATCGTAGATCGCTTTATCTTGCGTTTGCCTGATATGGTTATGGATATGAAGTTCTTCGAGTGTAAGAGACTGGCCTTTTGGGCAGTGATCATAGTCTCCTTAAAGACACAGACTTGTTTGTGGGTCGCACAGAAATGCTGAGTTCATTTGACCAGTGTTGAATGTTGAGCCTGTAACGTTCTCTACAGCGGCAATACAAAGGTAATAATTGGCGAGGCGCACACAAATGCACACTTCCTGGTGTGGAATACATTTGACCCATCTAGGGCACAAGGAATAAAGTTTCGTTAGCCTAACGCCGGAATCAGGATGCTTGTCTCTGTATACACGAAAGGCCTGTCGGATTGAGCGTGTCAGGAAGCGCTTTGGCACAGACGTTATCTCTACGTCGAGCATGACTGAGATCACGTCCTTCTGGTTGGGACCTTGGCGTGAACATTGTAGCTCGTCTTTCGTGAAGTACTCTAGGGCAGCAGACAGGTTCTCAAGGCTCACCTTGCACCTCGTGTGAGGATCCGGCTCATACCACACGCCATGCTTTTCCTTACCTAAAACGTAAACACTGTCGCCATGTTAACCTTTCCTAGATTAACATGGTGACAGTGTTTACGCTCTATTGTATTTAGGTGGGGCTCGAGTATTTGGGGGTTCTGCTCTCTGTCGGTGTGCCTCTTTGCGCCTGATATCGCCCACGAAGCCAGCGAGTGGGATGGCGACAGGCACGGCTGCTCGGTAAACAGGCATCGGCAGTCATATTTTTCTGGTTGAAGTGAGCCCCCTCATCCTTGACAGCGAGTGGGGAAATGCGAAAAAAAGATTGCATTAGCTGTATTGCCAGAACTAGCGACGAGTGTCGCCTGCTACTTCCGTTAACTATTGCACCATAATTGTGATCTTCGCAAGGAAATGATTGTTGCTAGCCACAGAACACTATCACGCAGAAAGGGAATGCTTGAATATGTTTTTATTCTAGATATACGTCAGGGATATATATAAGAGAGAGCGAGAGAGATGGAGATAGAGGGTAAGAGAGAGGAGCATATAGTGCCGTAGGAAAATAAAGTAAACAATGTTCCCAGTGACCGATGGCCTGCAGGATCTTTTCTCGGATCACTAGTTCGTAATATGATAGCTCTTTGTACACAGTACGTTCTCCTCAAGTTTAGTGTGTGACCGATTGCTCTAGTTGTCAGTGACCTCATATGAATAAAAATATATAAAAGATGTGTGTTAGTTTCCTGAAACGTATTGGGCACTGCTACGTGTAGGCTTTGAAAAAGGACCCTACTTAGGGGAGCTGTGTCAATTCTTTCTCAATAAAATGATGCAACATGTTTTTAATAGAAATGAATGCCAAAATAAAGTATGACAGGGTATCCAAATTAAAAAAAAAAAAGTCGAAGGTGGTGCTTTTTTTTTTATTTGCTTCAGAATTTTTCATTGTTTGATATTTTTCCCATGTTTGCCTATTTATATTCCGACTATCGTATCACTCACATACTTTATTTATTTTTTAAATGATATACATATATAAGTACAATACTACCTGGAAAGTATATGATAATGATTAAATTATTTCATGAGATAGAGGTCTCCAAATTTCGCCAATTGTCGTTCGAGCAGGCATGTTTGGCAATTTTTAGAAAATTAAATATAAGTTGCATAAATATTATTACTTTATATTACAAGCAAGCTCTACTCATAGTTTGTTTTTAAAAAGTATTAGAATTCTATTAATAATATCCTTTTAGTTATACACTTTCAAACGTGCCCCCTCCATCAGTGCGCGTTAAGGCAACTGTCCACCTCTTCATGCTTTACGATTTTTCCTGTTCCCAATTTCTTTTTCTGGACAAACATAAGTGTGGATTCGTTTATACCAGACACTAGACAGTGGCATATAAAAACATCAGTTGAGTTAAAATGTCGACCAGCCACCCTTTGGTTGATCTTATCTTAAATCACCTAATATGGCCTGAGCTCTCACCTTAAAGTATGCCACAGTGCTTTTGTTTTTACAGCAAAGCTGTTTATGGCTAGGGTTTCGTGCATTTTTCGTGCGCGTCAACAAAAACTCAGGCTTTAGCCATGCTACGCTCGCACCGCCCTCTGTTTGTCGTCGCTCCAGGCGCTTGCGTGCCTAGTTTTCTTTCCTTCCCCGGGGTGGCGGTCCCGTCGCACGTGTCTATTTTCCTCCGGCTGTCTACGCTCGCCCCGCACTCTCTTTGTCGACGTTCCAAGCGCTTGCGTGCCTAGTTTCCTTTCCCTCCCCGGAGTAGCGGTCCCGTCGCGCGTGTCTAGTTTCCACCGGCTCCTCGGGGCGACGCTAGTCCTCGACATGTGTGTGCGTACCTTTCGTCGCGATGACCACCGGTCAAGAAAATAAATCTGTTCATACCTTTGTTCAAAATTTTGTGTCACGTCTGTGTCGTGATCTTCACAGAGTGGAACGGCTCATGATTGTTGTTTTTGTTTTTTTTGTTTTAAACATAAGATTAGTTAGAAAATGACCGAGATGTGAAGCGGCCGATAGAAGCCAGGGAAGCCAAACCAGAGCTGTGAGCTAAAGTCCCTGCATACAATTCACGCTTGGCGTTTCTTACAAGTACCGACGACCACTGGAATGAGCACTATACTTCGTTTCATGTTATGTGCGAGCGAAGTCAAAGCTAGAAGCGCGAGCCCAACGCTCTCAGCGTTCCGGCTTCGCACGTGCGCTCGTGCGCTACAGGCGCTGTTACAAGCAGCATGCTCGCGCTTGTAGCGTCGGCTTCGCTCGCACATAAGGTGAAACGAACTATAGAGACAAGTACCTCGAGCAAGAGCCTCACCTTCTTTCAGGGGCCGCTCCATAACCGCTCATTTTAGTGGTGCGCCGCCATTTGCTTCCAAGTGTCGCGCGAGGCACGGGCTCATGCTTCGGCGTATTTGATGATTTGATGCCGCTTGCAAGGCAAAAAAAAAACAAAAAAAACACATCAAGGGGCTTTGGTGATGGTTTTTACTCTTCGGTGTGGCCAAGAGACTCGTGGAGAGCGAGGTTACGTGGCACGTTGTTACCGCTGAATTCGCTGCATAGGTCGTAGCATTGGCAGAGGTCTCACTAATAGCGCACTCACTCCCGCGGTTGAGTTTGTGAAGCGGTTGCGAATGCGGTTCACGAGCGACCCTGTTCAGACACACCGAGACGCATAATTACAATGTATTTATTTATTTATTTATTCAAAATACCCCTAAAGGCCCTCTGTATGAGGGTATTACATAGGGGGGGGGGGGGGGGGCAAGTAAATATAAGTACACAGATAAAACACAAATTATACAAAAGACAATATGAGTACAAGGAATAAAAAAAGAACCTTAAGTATTAGTATAACTACGCACTAGCTCTTGGAAGTTAGACATATCTAGTTCAGTTGCAATGTGAGCCGGTAGGTTATTCCAGTCGATTATGGTCCGTGGTATGAATGATCGTGCGTAACTAGATGAGTGGCATGTGATGCGCGCTACCTTGAATGAATGATCGCGACGTGGAAAAATAATGGGTGGTGTTTTAAAAAAATCGTCGTGAAGCGGTGCATGGTGATAGAGCTTGTGAAATAATGACAGACGGACAGACGCAAAGACATTGCGCTACATTGTAATTATGCAAAACCAACTAGCCCAACAGCTCGTTTTAACACCGAGACGCGTTTGGTGATTTCTCGGCGATCACGCGTGATCTTTTGAGACTTGCGTTCGGCAACCCTGTTGTACAATCCAAAATCCAGTTTAATGCGCAATCAAAAGTCAGAATATAGCTATTTTGGTACTTAAGATTTTTCTTCAGACTGTTCGCACGCATTACGAATTTCGGGCAGCGGAAAAAGAGAAAGCCCTGCAAAACCCTCCTGCGATTCCCTCGACTTCGCAAGGACTTCGTACACTAGCAAAGCCCAGCATGTCGTACGCTCGCCTTGCTGGCTCAAAAAAGAATGCACCTGATTTTACTTAAATTTTTTTTTTTTTTTTTGAAGTGGGCCCTTCTCTTGTGAATACCTTACCTTGTTTTCGGGATGGAGGGCCAGTGTTTTCCCCGCATTGTTAGCTATTAATATATTCGGACTTGTGAGCGGCACTGGTGGACCGTGGTGCGTGGGAATGTGTTCGGTACTAGTCGGTCGTAGCTTCGTTGGTGGTGGACTTGCCTCTGGTGAATCGCACGTCGATTGAGTCTACTGTTTGTTTGAAATTAAGCTCAAATAAACGCCGTATGGATTATCTCTGCCTCGTTTGGTACGTACAGTTTATTTATTGTGTAGGTTCTCTTTATTCCTTTTGGCAGTAGTAAACGTTATAGGTCGAGCTAGCTCGGGTACCCTGCCAGCTCCGCAGTAGTGTTTTGGCTGTGCAGATTGGGCTCACGACGTCTCTATCGGCCTTCGTGGCGGTCATGCACGGTGTCGAAAGCTTTCAGCAGTCCACCCGACTACCTTAGTGGTTACAAAAGCTGCCATTTCGATCGACCTGGGGTGGGTTCCGATCTTCTACGGGCAAATACTAACAAGGCAGAGGCCGACGGACTTTGGCACCCCAAATATTAAACAAACTCTTACCCGAACCAAGTCACCGGAGTGAAGCCCGTTAAGATTACGGGTCAATTCTTTTTTGCGGCGGATTCAAGTGACGGACGTGAACATCACGTTCCTTGGTTAATTTGTCTGTTTCAACAATACGGCGCTTGGGACACCTCACCAGCGGCAGCTGTTAACTTGTTTCTAAAGCCACCGAAGTCACGTCAGCGTCGGGTTGCGATTGGTTGCCGCTTCGCGGTTCGCGAAAGCGACTGGGAGAAATCGGTCCCGAAGCGGTCGGGCAAAAACGGGCCCCAAGCGCTCGATCCCAGCCGCTTTGTGGTTGAGACCGCGCGGATCCGCTTTGCGGTTGCGTATCCGCTTCCAGTGTGAAGATTGAAAATGAAAGCGGGTCGCGCGGCGGCAAGAGACAGCAAGTTGCCATGGAATCACTACATCATACATGCGTCGCCTCTCATTGGCCCTATTTGTTGTGCGGTGCGGCAGACAGAAACCTCACACAGACCATTCTCCGGCAAAACGGCAAACCTTATCTCGGCAGCGTCACGAAGAGGACTCATGCCTCGAGTCGCCGTCCGTGCAAGCTCGTGAAAACAGTAACAGCATTAAATGCTATGGCTTAAAGCATTTGGTGCTGGTGATGCAATCTCTTTGAACCCATTGAAAATAAATCTAGCGAAACTGCCCTGTCAAACGTATTTACATTGATTCGGAAATACCAAGATATTTTGCCTTCCCGTCGGGGTCTTAAAATTAAAATAGGAGACGTCTCTATACGCACCTTTCAGCGATGGTGGTACCGCGATTTGAGAATCGCGCTCCCTTGCTTCTGGATGATTGGCTACACATTAAATGTGCTTGCCTACACCTTTCTAATGCGAAAACATAAAGTAAGGCTGAAATACTGCTTGTATTTAGCGAAACTATAATTCCTTACAAGCAGTGTTGGACAAGATCCTCGATAAAGGTAGTCAAGCTATGTAACTAAATACCTGCTTCATAAAGTATTTAAAATACTACTCAAGTTACTTTCACTGTAAAGTACCTGGAGTAGAGTACAAATACTTAAAAAATGAAATTCAATTACCTTTGAAGATTCTTCCGCATTGCGTAATTTCTACCGACGTCAGTGGCAAAAACAATTACAGTTGCGCAAATCCGGGTTACCAGAATTATTAGCACGCAACAGCACAAAACGGCAAACAAGAACAAAAAGACATTGTAGGGTTGTGATGATAATGCCATTAATGCTAAGGCGCAAGCGAGGTGGGCAAGAATGGCGATAATAATCCCTGGAGTCACCAGTCACATAGCTGTGTTTGGAGATTGTTGTTTCTCCTTGTCCCCCGTGTTGTCCTTTCCCAGGGATTATTATCGTAGGGTTATTCTATGCAGTAGAACTACAAGAAGCAGGATATCACTGATGCATGTTACGAAACATTTCTGGGACAAAAAAAAAAAGAAAGAAAAGAGGTCGTTTCGAAATTGCTGAATATCACGTCCTGCGGTGCACTTTAGACGCATCGTTTAAAAAAAAATCCATATTTTTTGTATAGGGAGTTCACTGTAAACCAGCTGGGGATACGAAAATGAGTGAATGGATAACAAAGAAAGTCCACATAATAGCCACGGCACTGGTCCCACCTTATTCAGATAGGTTGCGTTCAGAAAGGCACTCAACGTTGGGGGACGTTTTGTTGGCATTTCGAAAGGTCATCCTGCTCGTAGTTCGTTTCATGTCCTGTTCTCTGCTTATCAATGTTCGCTTACAGACCGTGTTCGCCAGAGCAATAAGTGCCGGACGGACGACTAAAAATAAATGAAAAGTTTTGATGTTCTGCCTTAGCGGGGTGATATTCTGTAAACAACCTAATTTTCGCGAGGGCCTAATTTTCGTGAATTTCGCAAATCGCTTACACTTTGCAAAAATTAGGTCCCGCGAACAATACCGGTAAAATGTAAACACATTGGAGTCTATATTAAGATCTCACCGCGTAGCGAAAATTAGAAGCCGCGAAATATTTCGAAACCTCACCTTTCACCTAAATAGCGAAATTATGAGTCCGCGAAAATAAGTCGTTTACAGTATACAAGAAAATAAAGTGTTTTATTTTTGTGTCCATTTCTCATTTTCTTCTATTTTTTTTTTATTTTTTACACTGAAGTCTGCATTGTCGTAGTGGGTCATCTCCCGTTCTGCGTTGCGCCTCAGTATGGCAATCCTTACTTCCGTAAAACCAACCCCTTTGTTTGAGGCTTTTTGGGAGAAAACTCTAGGACACAAAAGGTGCCTTTGGGAAGGCGAGGGGAAAACCTTCATTGTACGAACTTTAGCGTGAATAATGAGTCACAATCGGCAAAATAAGAGCTGTTTTCACGAGCTCCATCTAAGTCACCGTAGCTTATCGGAGCTAGCAATAGGATTTGATTGCTCGAAAGAATGTTCACGTTTGCTCGTGCCACGCCCATGCCACTTCATACCGAAAAACTCGGAAAATGGCTGAATGTCAAAAATGTATTTGAGATAATGAGTGCAAGATACTGAGAAATGTGATTAAAATACTGTATCAAATACTCTCGATCAAAATTATTTAGAAGATACCAAGATACTTCAAAAAGTATTTTTAATACTTTATCTTGAGTAGAGTATTTGACATAGGCACGAGTCTGCTTACGCGTCGCAGACCCAGCCTCGTACTGCTGTTCTACGACGATCATCCAGATGACAGCCATTTTGATAGGCGCCAGTGCGACCCTTATAGGACGTGAAAGTTGCGAATCTCAAACGCCTCGTGTACAGCCTCCATATTTTTTTAACAATATCGCGCGAGCGCCGACTGACCGGCAGATCAGCGCCTTATCGCGGCGAGAAACAGCAAGTCAGCGAGGCTAGGCCTTCTGCCACACGCGCGTATAGTCTTGCTGACCTTGCTGTTTCACATCGCGATAAGGCGCTGATCCACCGGCCGGTTGATGTTCGACGCGATATTGTTAAAAAGTTTGAAGGCTGTACTTCTCGGCACTCTTGTTCTTTATATTTCGCTAGAATTTTAACATCATGCAGATCTGGTGAGCAGGGGCAACGATTACAATGGGTGGCAAGATTACAAAGAAGGGCTTGCTTTCATGGCTACCGCATGTTCGCGTGAAGGGTAATTGACACACCTGTACCCGTCTGACCAATGGACACGGAACCGCGTCAGCGGTAACTCAAACTCCACTCCCATGGCACACTCAGCATATTTGGTCCGGTGCTTTGGGTTGCACTGCTCTTTAGTTGGCTGGGGACTATTGATTCTGCGGCACAAACGTACTAGTACCATTTTATGAGGGCTGAGAACACCACTGGAACTTGGAAACGCGGTGCAACATTCTTTAAATTATGGGACATGGCATGCAAAATAGGAATAATTGCCGGTCTCATTTTAGGCTTTTCTCCTGCCTCTTGGTTTGCCCCTTTGAACATCTTCAACAATGTTTCCGCATCCTTAGCCGGGCAGTTTCGGAAGAAACCTGCCTTTCGTAGGCTTGAAATGTGTAAATGAAAACTGTCTTGCACAAAATGTTCGCATGATATTTTTAAAGGGCAACTCCGGTCCATACTCTCGATTTCGGGATTATGACTGTTTTTAGTGCAGTCAGCGTCCCTAAATTGCAAGGTGTAATTTTTTTCTCGTTATTGTGCGCAGTTTTAAAGATATCTACGCCTCAAAGTTTTGTTTGGGGTGCGGCCAACAAAACCGAAACTAGCTGCTCGAGGCCCCGGCAACACTGGAAATCAGCCGCTATGTGAACGTGACGTCAGGATCGTTCTCGTTCAACGAGTACGCAGGCCGAGCGGCACCTACCTCTGTTGCGCTAGCCGTCTAAAAATAGGAGGTAAGCTGATCTTGTTTTAATTCTGTATACGTATTAGTTATCCAGCATATGTAGCTAGAGTTAGTGCGTATACCCAAAAGCTAGCGACTGGAAAACCCGTGAACTCGTACGGTGCCGTACTCGGCGGCCGCCGCCGTGCGTGCGCTATGTCGTACTCGTCGCTTGAATACCCAAAAGCTAGTCACTGGAAAACGAGTGAACTCGTTCGGTGCCGCACTCGCCGGCTCTCGCCTTGTGTGCGGTCTTCCGTACTCGTCGCTAGGCCTAAATTGGCATCCGGGCTCCGTGGATGGAGCGGCGTTGCTCTACGCCGCGCTGCCAGTGACGTACAGTACTGGGGGCCTTCTCGCTTTCGCGCTGCGGGTCAGCCCCAGACACGAAGCTTTGAGGTTCTCCGGCGCCGGCCGCGGCGCCCGAACACACGTGTGCTTAGCTGTGCACGTCTGTTTTTTGTTATTTTTTCCTCGGGCGCGTAAAAGCCGAAGTCCAAAGTCCACTCGTCGAACAGCGTTCCCCCACATCTTCTCCAATTTCCGGTCCGTTGAAAACTTAGCACCTCCGTGTAGCGCAGCGGGTTGTTTGAGCAGCCCACGGCGCTACAAGTTGCACTCGGCATCTTTCAAGGAGCAGCTGGGCAGTCTTGGGCGCACCGAGTTGCTCGCTAAAACGAGTCTTGGAGTCCTCACAAGCAAATAAACAAGAGGCTATACCGAAGCTACGCGGGCTACAGATAAAAGCAACGGCTAAACACGCCAATCACAAGCCGAAGTAGCGGTGGTAGCGGCTCAAAGAAGCGCACTCCGCGCAACGCCTGGACCGGAGGAAAAAAAAAAGAGAACGATACTGACGTCACGGCCCAATGTTGCTTTAGCGATCGGCAACCCGCTGGCCGCCCGCTAAAGGTGTATCCACACGACGGACCAAATTGCTGTTTTGGTCCGCGGGCCGGGCGATCACGTGATCTTACGTCACCGGTATTCGAGGTCCGGCGGCGGTCCGCGGCCCGCGCTTCTGAGAAATGCCAAGCGACTTTTCTTGACCGGACCTTGGCGGCGGACCGCGGCGTTTTTAGTATAAATGAAGCGCTAAGTCTGGCAACAAGCTGACTTTTGTTGTTTGGGTTGCAATCCAAATCCAAAGTCGTTTTCTTTTGGCACCAACTGCTGAAGACGAAGAAGACGAACCTTTTGTTGTGCGACGATGGCGGCATGGTGTGACGATGCAACGTTTTACTTCATCGCGCTCGTGGAGAAATTGCCCGCTCTGTGGGATTGCCCTTTTCGGTTCATTTAAGTCCTCCTCGTCCTCAATAGTCAACGCCAGGGCCACCGCGGCCAAACGTCTCTGTTCCACCTCCATCTTGGCTCCTTACAAATAGCCTCAAAGCAGCTCGCTGCATGCGTTTGGCGGAGCTGTGAGGTCGAGGGTAAGACCGGCCCGTTCGCTCTGTCGTGTGCTCTTTTGGTCCGCCGTGTGAATGCTCATTGCAGCCGGAAGGCCCACGTGCCGCGCATCATGTGATCAATAGGTCCGCGGCCCGGTCCGTCGTGTGGATACACCATAAGGAGCAGCGGCTCGCGGCGGGTCGCATTTTTATTATCGGCATCAGTTAAGAATGCGGCGTCCCACGGACGTAATATTTTGGCTGGGGTCGTATTTTGTGTCACTACAGCGATACCAGTAATTTATTTCATTTTGAGTTTTGGCCGGAGTTGCCCTTTAAGGGCGAATCCAGACACGTGTTAGCAATGCCCCTTTTGACTATTTTGGAGTGAGCAGACACGAAAGGATATGCCTTTCTTTGATCTTGGCTAGTACGTTCAACAAATGTGACCCTCCAGAAAATGTAGCTTTTGGTCTAGGAACTGCAGTGTCCCTTCTACGGGCTTATTATGGGCAGACCTCAAGGCTCAAACTGTCAGACCATGAGCAAAGCATATCCAGAATCTCAGGTACAACGGCATTTAGCGATCGCTCTGGCATATCGCTAAACACAAAATGGTCGTCATCGGACCTGAATAATGAAAGACGTTTACAATTATCTGCAATGCCGGATAGAGCGCAGCTCTTAAGGAGGAGGAGGGGAAGGTATGCCCCCCCTCCCCCTCCCCTCCTCCTCCTGTGCCTCGCTAAACTTAGCGGAAAAATTGTTCCGCCAAATTTAGCGGACATTTTTTCAGTTAAAAATTGTTCTGCTAAATTTAGCGGGGAAATTTTCCCGCCAAACTTAGCGGAGAAATATTTCCGCTAAATTTAGCGAGAAACGTTTTCCGCCAAACTTAGCATAGAAAATGTTCAGCTAAATTTAGCTTGAAAATTGTTCTGCTAAATTTAGCGGGGAAATATTCCCGCTAAGTTTAGCGGGGAAATATTTCCGCTAAATTTAGCGACAATCTTTTTCTGCCAAATTTAGCATAGAAATTTTTCAGCTAAATTTAGCGTGAAAATTTTTCCGCTAAATTTAATGGGGAAATTTTTCCACCAAACCTAGCGGAAAATTTTTTCCGCTAAATTTAGCGGACATTCTTTCAGTTAAAATTTTTTCTGCTAAATTTAGCGGGGAAATTTTTCGGCCAAACTTAGTGGGGAAATATTTCTGCTAAATTTAGCGACAAACGTTTTCCACCATATTTACCATAGAAATGTTTCAGCTAAATTAGCGTGAAAGTTTTTTGTTAAATTTAGTTGGGAAATTTTTCCGCCAAACTTAGCGGGGAAATAATTCCGCTAAATATAGCGGGAATATTTTTCCGCTAAATTTGGCAGAGAACATTTTTTGTTAAGTGTAACAGGACAGTTTTTCCGCTAAATTTAGTGGGGACTTTTTCCGCTAGATTTAGTCGGGAAATTTTTCCGTTAAATTTAGCGGGGAAATTTTTCCGCTAAACTTGACGGGAAAAATTTCCGCTAAATATAGCGAGAAATGTTTCCCCTAAATTTAGCAGAAACATTTTCCCGCCAAATTTAGCGGAAATATTTTCCGCTAACTTTAGCGGGGACATGTTCCCGCTAAGTTTAGTGGGGAAATTTTTCCGCTAAATTTGGCGGAGGCTTTTTTTTTTCGCTAGGTTTAGCGGGACAGTTTACCGCTAAATTTAGTGGGAATTTTTTCTGCTAGATTTAGTGGGGAAATTGTTCTACGAAATTTAGTGAGTAATGTTTCCCCTAAATTTGGCAGGGAATTGTTTTCGCCAAATTTAGCGGGGGAAATATTTTCCGCTAAATTTAGGGCAAAATTTTTCCGCTAAGTTTAGCGTGGAAGTTTTTCCACTTTACAGGTGTACTTGGATGACGTGTTGGTAGCTGAGCAGACAGGAGCAGAAAATCTGAGAAGTGTGCTTCAACGATTGCGGCTGCGGAACTCAAAATGTAATCTTAGGAAAAGTGAAGTCTGTTACTTGGGACAGAAGTGAACCAGGAAGGGCTCCACCCCATCGAGACGAATCTGGACACCAAATCTGGCCACCAAATTTAGCGGGTTGATACGGTCATGACGTCACAGCCACCTGTGACGTAACACGTGGCTGCGCGCGTTACATTATGGGATTTTTGGTCCCGTCGACGACGACGCCGGATTTTTTGTGACCCGAGCTTCTAAACGCTATCGGGTTAATAAGATAAAGCTAATCCAAGTGACCATTTACAGTAAATTGCGGGGTCGTCTGAACTGCGAAAACACTTGATTGCGGCGGAATGATCACATGATCGGTGATTTGAACAGTGACTGGCGTAGTCCTGGCTTCTTCCGGAGCAGGGACAGGTTTTCACAGCGTCAAAGGGTTCGCTCCGAGGTCGATGACTGCGCCGTATTCTCACAGAAAGTCCGTCCCGAGAATGACGTCTCTTGCACAGTCTTGTCGTACGACGAATTTCTCGGGGCAGATCTTACCATGGACCTTGACTCGCGCAGTGCACCTTCCGACGGGTTTAACCGGGTGTCTTCCGACGGCTCGAATTTGTGGGGCAACCCACGGCGTCGTAACTTTCCGAAGGCGGTGAGAGAGCTTCCCATGCACTCCTAACGGAGTAGTCCGCACCGCTGTCCACGAGTGCCGATGAGTTGTGCTCGTCGATGATGACGTTCCGATGCCTCGCGTCGTTAAAATTTGGGCCCTTCGTCGTTCATGGAGGGTAGTTCCGTCATTGGTTTTCAGCAACTCCACATACAAGGGTTGCCGCGCTCAGTTTCCCCGACGAGCGGTGAGGAGCGAGGGGATCTCGCCACGGGGCTTGAGCATCGGCGAAGCTGGACATGCAGTTGTCGGCGTGAAAGCTGGCTAGCGCGAGAGTGCGAGAGTGAGTCGTTAGGACTACGTTAGCTCCTCATCTACAACACTAGGTATCTCTAACATTCGGCCTAGAATATTCGAGAGTCGAACATTTGGGGTATAAGTGTAAACGTGCATCTTGTCGAGGTATGGAGTAGCGTTTTCTCTCGGCTATAAACGCGATGTTACTCCCACCTTAAAAAGCCTATCGTCCCGATGAAACTTTAAATAAAAGAAGACACAACTAAATCAAGTGACCATTCGCAGTAAATCGCGGGGTCGTCTGAACTGCGAAAACACTCGATTGCCGCAGTAGGTTCACGGGGGTCGGTGATGATTCCGACAACGACGGCGTCGTTCTGGCTTCCTCCGAAACAAGGGCAGGTTTTCGCAGAGTCAAACGGTATCTTTCCGAGGTCGATGACTGTGCCGCATTGACACAGAAAGTCCATCCCGAAAATGACGTGTTCCTGCACAGTGAATAGTGTATGACGAACTTTACGCGGCAATATTATGTTATTTTATTTCTGACAAGGTACCACAAAAAAGTGCGATTTGTAAGAAGCGCGCAACATTGTAAAAAAATATATATATTTTTTTTTTCAATAATAAAAAAAGAATGTTTTCAATCATGCTTCTTTCTTTTTATTATTTATGGAGGGGGGGGGGGGTGGAGTGCTGCCGTATTGGGTTGGACATAATTGCTGCCACAGTCGCTGACAAAATGTGAACGACAGGGCGTGTCTTTCGAACGCTCGGCCTCCAGCACGCGCTCCATGCCTTCCACCAGTGCTTTGGACCTCGCTCGAGGTGCACGAGACGCCGAAGCATTGTCGAAAGTAGGAAGTTCGGACTGGAGGCGGGATAACTGAAGCTCCTCTCTGCCGTTCTCAGCTTGTCACTGGCTAGGCGGAACGCAAGTTCGACTGCTTCTTGCGCAGGGGTTGCCGTGACGTCTGAACGCCAATCAGAGCTCGGTGTTCTTACGCCATTGCAACGCCTGCGCAAGAAGCAGGCAGACTTGCGCTCCGCATAGTTGAAATATCGGTGAAAACATATATCTTCCGTTCTTTTTGTTTATAGTGCGGTGTTTTCGTTATTTTTTTTTTCTCGTTTATTGTTATGAAGACAGTTCAAGGCGAAGCCTTTATTGAATCTTACCCGGGTTCCGCTGTTTCTTGAGCATATTTAATCTTCTAATAACCATGCCGAGCGTAAGTTCATCTGCTTCTTGCGCAGAGTTGCAGTGACGTCAGAACGCCGATATCTGATTGGCTCCGTTTGAAAGGATAGTGGGTGGGCCTCGAGGCAGCTAGCATTCAGGTCTACCCACTATCCTTCCATCAGAGCCAATCGGAGCTCGGCGTTCTGACGTCACTGCAACCCCTGCGAAAGAAGCAGACGAACTTGCGTTCCGCATATCGAATCGCTAGAGAAAGTTCCCATTACCAGCAGACGACTTGTTTTAAGGCTATTAGGTTGATAACCATTTCTTTTTATCAAAACCATCCGAGGCTTTGTTTTATTGTAGAACATGACGAGTGAGATTAGCCGTCTTGATGAAGCATCTGCAGTTTTTTTCTCATTACTTTACCGTTGGCGTTCTTTGGCAGCGCGTCAACGAATTTCACACCCCCGTGAAGGTGCATGTAGATTCCAAGTTGGCCTGGGAAAAGATGGAAGAGCTCAGCATAATATGCACACAGTTGACGCTTCTAAGAACATAGATGATATACACAGCCTAAATTACAACTTTACAAAAGTTCTGAACGCCATTTGGGCAGTGTTGGGTAAAGTACATTTGAAACGCACTTAAAGTAAAGTACAAGGTAAATGAGAGGTTATGTACTTCAAGAAATGTAGTAAGTACACCGGACATCATGTACTGGAAGTAAAGTACTATAAATGCAATGTACTTGCAAAGTGAGGTGCAAGTACTTTTAACACAATCTTCAGGATGCTATTTCAATCCCTCATTCATTTTTTTTTTGTCTTTTTTAACTGGAATGCATTGTCTTAGGGGTAATGGGGCTGTATCGGTTATTTTCGGAACTGGCGGCAAATATTGGATAAGTTTAGGTTGCCACAAAGTAGTTGATTTGCTCTCGCTTTTGAACTATTGAACACTATCAACCTGCGAGGCACTTATTTGTTTCGGTCTTATAGCCGACATTACATTAACTCAAAGAAATGAACAGATGACGTCTCGAAAGACGACAGCGCGTTTTAACGTCACGGCGTGCCTTTTCTTCTTCTTCGAATATGGGCGATGTATTTTAAAGTCGGGATGTGAACTTTTCATGGAAAGTACCAGAAAAAATACTTTAAGTAGAGTACAAGTACACACATTCAGAGAATTCACTTCAAGTAATGTACAAGTTTTTTAAACCTACTTCAAGTGGTTTTTTCGAGTACAATGATCTTGAAGTACTTCCAATTACACTGTATTCGGGCTTAGAAAAATGCGTATAATTAAACCAATAAAATGAGTGCAATTAGACTTTTTACAAAGGTGCCTTTAGGTGGTGCATCTACTATTCCAAAATGTTATAAATAGGTTTAAAATGATTACACCTAAAAATAACTTCTTTGTTGTTGTTGTTGTTGTTGTTGTTGTGTTGTTGTTGTTGTTGTTGTTTTTTTTTTTTTTGGGGGGGGGGGGCGGGGGGGAGGCACAGCGTCAAAAGGAAAGATTATGCACAGCGTCAAAATCTGCCCTTTTGAGGCTGTGCAAAATAACATACAAGAAACGCACAAACCCCATACCAGATCCAAAACTCACCATTAAAACCAACCCGTCCACAACGCAAGAAACATTAAGTATGCCTGGGAGTGGCGGACTGCATTGTTCAAACGTGAGCTATTACTCTAGTGGCGCCGCTTAGCCTAGTGTCTGAAGCGAGAAATGCTGGGTAGGTCAGAAAGCCATGGTCGCATAACATGTCAGTACAGCGAAAGCTACGGCCCTAGGGAGCCAATCGTATCGCGACTATAAGTATCACTGAAGTGCGCTTTTACTGCGAAGAAGTACTTATCAGGCTTTTCGCTGCGTCATGCTGCAATATGTGTTCGTTGTGCTCGTATACGTAGCGGATATCGAAGCCGTCGGCACGCAATGGGGGGCATGTCGTTCACCCTTTGCCAAGTTACAACGAGGCAGGGTATAACCGTGGGCTCCCAGTCTGCTGGCTCCGCCTGGCTTTCGCCGGCTGGCTAAAAGAGTGTCAGCAAAGCCCATCCCTTCCCCCCAATCCTCACCCAACCTATACCAGCAGTGGGCGGGACAGCTTCGCCAGCTCCGACCTCTCAGCCCATCGTAGCCTGGTGAAGAGGGCCTGGGCAGCCAGCGCGGACCGGGGCTTCCCGGACTAGAGGAGGCCCCTCACCGGGTCGCGCATCCAACCATTAGCGCCTGAAGCTCGTTTTACGAAAAGTTCATTCTCTCACTTACTCTTTTTTTTTTTTTTTTTCTACGGGCAGGGATGGATGGATGGATGGAAGGATGGATGAATGGATGGATAAAAACGTTTATCTACCCACATGAAGGAAAACGGTAAAGATAGTCTGGTTGATGCTGCTACTCATAGGTGGCGCAACATGAAGCAAAAACGCATAGAGTTCATATATACTAACTCTAGAGGAAAAGGCCCGCCCTTTTCTCATGCATTCTGGCTGCCGCAAGCGGCGGAGCATCGAGGAACACCTTTGGAGTCCCGCACATGGTTACCGGCGAGCTTTACGTCTTATTCGCTAGATTTCACGGTCTTCCTAAGGACCAATCCACGTACTTATCGGTGGAAAGATATTCGCGCTTCTTTCGAAGTTTCCTTTTGCATAGCGCGCAGGTGTACGGCATAGCGTCAACGCAAAACTAAACCAGGTAAGCAGCTTCGCGCTATGGTTTTGATAGGCGAGCCACGGGTAAACGAAACTGCGTAACCACCTAATTTTTGAGATTTCGACAGAAGGGAAGTTAATGCAGCGTAATAGTATATTATTTTTTATAAGCGTTAAAATAGCTCAGAATTTAGTTTACAACGTTAAATTATCACTGTTTATTTTGCTGAGATTTTTCAGCCTTCGCGATTACCATTGCGACTGTCGTCCTTCAGCTGGCAACATTGGTTTCTTTCTCTCGTATTCTGTAGCGCTCTTTCGTGATCTTTCACTCGGGACGCCAGATGTCGGCGCCATGGACTGATCTCTATTGTAGTAGGCTGGATCGTGCACTGCGGCCTCGGCAGCAGGGGCCGAGTGTCGCCAGCGGTGGTCATTAATTGACACAACCAAATGCATGGGACCCTATGGGAAAAACGAGGAAAAAGTGCCATTTCCCCCGTTTCTAAGCTCTTGTTGGCACTGAAACTTTTTGGCTGCTTTTAAATGTTTTGTGGTCGAGACTGACGACGCTGGGCGAGAAATGTAGTGCAGCTCAATGATACGAGAGTTACCTAGAGTTACCGCGGAGTCGGTGGAGGTTTGGAGAAATTGGGTTTAGCAGACGACAAGCTTGAGGGCTTTTCTACGCGGAATTCGCTCGATCGCCCCCAGAAAGCCGCTGTCAACATGGAACTTTTACGACATTCATCAACTTCTGTGCTTCCTCGAGGACGGTCTTAATGACGGCAAGTTCCTTTCTTTACTTCACTATGAGAGCAAGTTTGCCAGCTCAGCCGTAGGTGCTCCGGCACGTTTGATTTGAACATTCGAACGATTGACGAATACCGATTCGACCACCAAACACCCGATATAAATGATCGAATCACATCGCAAAATACTCCCCTTCAAGCACAGCATACAAGCTTCATTATTCGTACATTTGTGTGTTTCTCCCATAAACTTGCGTATATTGCCTGGTGCCAAGTAATGGCCACCGGTGGTACCACCGGCGGGCCCGCGATCTGCGATCCAGCCTACTACAATACCTTTCAATAGCTGCAAAAACGTGAAAGCTTTCGGGTGTTCATCTCGAAGAAGCTGTCACGTTTTTGCGTCATATTGCGCCATATCTGTGAGCAACAGCATCAGGCAGATGATCTTTACCCTTTTCCCCGTGGCGCATCGGATGTTTTCAGGCTTAAATAGTTGCCCATAGAGTTCCTGTGTAAGCTCCCTGCGAGAGCCAGAGTTGCGCGTCTGTTTTCCACGTGCCGCCGCGCCGCTATTCGCCGAGATCCGATCACGTGAGGAGCCGGATCAAATGCCGTGCAGGAAAGTAGACGTTGCACGCGACCCGGCGTACGTTCCCCTGCTTTTGAGCGCGCCGCGTGCCTCGAACGCGCAGCGCCGCTATTCTCCGAATTCATTCACGCGAGGGGCAGGCTCCAAAGGCCGTGCAGGAAAGGCGTAGCTACGGGGATGAACGCGCAACTCTGGCTCCCGTAGGGAGCCTATACAGGAACTCTAGTTCCCCATTAAAGTCGTAAAATTTTAGTTCGATAAATGCACGGCCTAAAGACACCTTTGTAAATCATTGCACCCAATTCGTTGATTTATTTATAGAACTATTTTTATTTTTTTATGTCGGGATAGCGCTAGCTTTATACAATGAACATCTATAGCGTATCTTTAGGGGTTCTGTGTTTCCCAAAAACACTGATAAGCGCCAAAAAAATAACCCCCAAACTTTTTTTTTATCGAAATCATGGAAAACTGAATGTTTCCCGGAGCTCTTTTCGGAGACCAAAAACTCGAGCTTCGCGGGAAGGAGCAAATTCATCTGCAGCTTTATTAATTCTGTTGGCCCCAAACATCAGCCCCCTTCTGAACGGTCCGCGAGGTTGCGTCTCTCCTCGGGAACACCTCATCTTGTCTCCTTCTCCTATCGGTACCGAAATATTTTCAAAGTGATCAGATCACCCGGATGTTCCCTCAAGATTGGGGAATCCCATATACCTGCGGTGTCCTATTATCGCCTTGGATATCTTCATTTATTTATTTCAGGTACCCCACAGCGCCCGTGAAGCCATTAGGGAGGGGGAGGAGCAAACAAATAAAAAACGCCACAACAAGCACATCCACACAAAAGTACGCGCTGCCTACTGCAGACACATTACTTGGAAAAAAATAGTGAACACTATAACACGGACTTATGCTCTAAATTAAAAATACATCAGATAAAACCTATGTTAGCGACTAAACAAAAATAAACAAAACTAAGTTTTAAGACGAAAGCCTTACTTGTCCCATTACGCGAAAAAGCGGCGGCGTTGTCCCCGAAAGATGGTCATAAAACTGCGTCATCAAGCACGCGCCTCAGAAATAAAACACACAAAAAAAAGCGCAGGAACGCAGATGCTTCTTCACGGAAGCCGTCGTGAAGTCAGCGGGGTTCGTCGCGCCTGCGCAGTGAGGGAGCGTGATGTCACCGCCGCAGCGCCGTGTGCGAAAGGAAGACGTGGCACGCTGCTTGTAGGAATGCACTGCGTGTAGGAATGCTTTCACATTCCTACACGTAAGTAGTCTTAAGTGCCTTCGGCGAGTGTTTGTTGTTGTTTTGTTTGCGAGACTGTATTTTTGTTAGCTTATCAGCAAAAAAAAAAAAAACCAGTTTTCGAAGATGTCGGTTTTAGATGAGAAAGTCCCTTATTTTATTAATTTTTTTGTTATCCCGCCTGTGTGAAATAAAGTGAGGTTGGAGTAAGTATCTTGTGTTATCGATACCCATTGTTCATAATACATTCTGTCGAGAACTATTAGGCGGAAGCATTGTTGGCGAGATTGCAGAGGCTTCCAATTGAAAAATAAACCCCGAAAAGAGCTAAGGTATTTCTACCTAATTTTACGTTAAATTTTGTTGTGTGTAATTCTCCACTTCTAATGTCTGAAATATGCTCATGGTGCAAACTAAATAAGAGTAAAAGAAATGTCGAGATTGAAATTTACCTGCAACAAAGTTTTGGAGCTCTTCCTCGGTGATTTTGCAACAAGATTTCTTCAGCACCACAATCGCCATGGCCGCTTCCTGGTATCGTGGATGAGGGACACCAACGACCGCTGCCTCTTCAATTCCGTCGTGGCTGAGCAACACGCTTTCAATAGAGCAGGGCGCCACTGGGATGCCCATGCATCGAAAGAACTGGCTCATTCTTTCGACGTAGAAGAACTGACCGACTTCGTTGTAATAGCAGATGTCGCCTGCAAATTAGCGTCTCAGTCGTCACCTCTATAGTTGAAAGTTCAGTCCATGAGCTCGTGTAAAGTGAAGCTAAACAAATAAGTAGAAAATGCACGCTCTCGGGTTAACTGTAAACTTGACGAGAGTCAAAACATCCGAGCGAGAGAGAACGACAAATACGCGAAAACCTTCGATATACTCTGAGACAACCTTCTGTGGTCATCTGCTCAAATGGCACGGGACTGGGTACGTGAGATACAAGCCCAGACGATAAGACATTTCTCCCACAAACGTCATCACTATGCAGAGAGCAAGTTTATCTGCTTCTTTTGCAGGGGTCGCGGCGATGACTATGCCTCCATTCGAGCCAATCAGAGCTCGGCGTCGTCCTGTCGTCACCGCAACCCCTGGAAAAAAAAAGAACGAACTTGCGCTTCGGACCCACGCCGCGCCGCCCACCACGCGTCGGCGTCGCCGCCTAGCTCGCGTCAGTGTCGCCGCCAGCGCCACTCGCAGCGCCTCACATTGGGCGCGACTCTAGCTCGCGGTGACGCCTAGACGGACGCGTTTGCCTCTTTGCGTCGTCTCCCGTCGAGCTTCGCGTGTTTGCCGCTTGGGGCAGGTTGGGGGTCTACCACTGTCGATAACGTCATGCGCAAAGTTTGTTTTCTGGGTGGTATTTCTTTCACCCGTATGTTGCTATAGGTGACACACGATAACACTCTTTGAACAGCAGACGTTCAGGTGGGTGCATGGAAAGAGGCCGTTGATGACTACGCTGTGCAGCCGCCACGGAGCTTGTCTGCTGCAGTAATATCTGTAACTTTTAAAAACATAACGACGAATAATAATAATATTAATAATAATAAGGAAAATAATAATAAGAAGAAGAAGAAGAAGAAGAAGAATGTTTATTTTACATTGATATAAAGGGTGGGAATATTAGGGGGAAAAAGAAGAAAAGCTTTAAAGGGACCATGAAATTACCTTTTTACTTTTGACAAATAACTTTAATAATAATAAGAAGAACAACAAGAAAAGAAAAAGTTTAATTGCATTGTACTGCGTTCAAAACGGTCAAAATACGGTAAATTGTGTAAAAGCCTGGAGCGTATCTTTTTGGAGAAATTGCACCCAGATCTATATATTTGTCTTTCTAAGTGGTATAAAAGTCGAGGAACCGAACATTGAAGCATTTTCTTCCCATAATTAGATCTGAACGGTGAGAATTTTCCAATTTTAATTGTGGCGGGTAAAGTAGAATCGATAATTTTTGTTTTAAAATATTGGAGTTCCATTTTTCTTGTTCCAATCGCAACCGCGACGCAGATTCGCTTGTTTTTCTCAGAGAATGCACGTGCACTTTTTGACCTGAATCTCCAAAGTGACGGGGCTTTAAGCGTTGGTAACCG
Source organism: Ixodes persulcatus (assembly GCA_013358835.2). Lineage (NCBI taxonomy): Eukaryota > Metazoa > Arthropoda > Arachnida > Ixodida > Ixodidae > Ixodes > Ixodes persulcatus. The sequence goes on from JABSTQ010009154.1 coordinate 189,199, forward strand.
CCTTGCAAATGCGGTTCAACCGCCTGAGCGAATAGGCAGTTTTAGCAGACCATCAACAGATTCTCTATATATGGCCACAGTACGACTCCTGGTGCGTGCTAAAGAGCATGCTTCGAAGTCTTATTGCGAGCTCACGGTAGCCATGCCGCACGGCAACGCTGCGCCAAAACTGCCTAATGCGGCATTAGGGGTTTCGTGTCCACGGATGTACCCTCGATGACGTCACTGCATCACCTGACACTGAGACGCTATCAGAAAGGTGCGCTGTATACTTAGCATTTATAGGTGCTCTCTGGGACGTCACGTGACGCCGACGTCACACCGTGGTGTCACCTGATACTCTGACGTGACATTTTGATGTCCCGTGACAACCATGACGTCAAATGACGTCACAGTGTCACGTGACAATGACGGCTTTATATGTCCCCAAAACCCTCGCAACGTTCCATTCAGTGATATCCTTACTGTAACCTCAAAACGAGGAGTGCTAGGAGATCCTACAAACGGTGGGCATTCAGAACGCCTTTGGGAAATGCAGAAGAGAAAGCTAATTTTTGACTGACTTATTAACAGCAACAGTTGCCAACCCCTACCTGTTCGTACCCAACCATCGGGAGTAATTGTCTGCGATGTAGCTTCCGGGTGTCCGTAATAGCCCTTCATGGAACATGGCGTCTTCACTAGCACCTCTCCTTCTTCGTTTGGTCCAAGTACGTTTCCACTCTTGACGTCAACAACCTGACAACCGATATCAACAGTGGCCAGCATATCGACACTGGAGAAGCGATATCAATAGTTGCGAGCTAAAATTTGACTATCCGGACACATCGCGTACTCATCACTAAATGCAACCGAACTCACCTTAATTTGTACCATCGGGGACGGAAATCCAATGCCGTGCCCACTGGACGCGCCCAGGGGAGGGTTGCATATCCCGCCGGCTTCCGTAGATCCGAAAATGTCTTTGACGATGTCCAGATCAAACGACGGTTCGATTTGCCTTAATATTTGGGGCGTGATCTTTGTACCACTCAAAGCGACAGCCGTCAGACTGTCCAGCCGAATTCCTCGCTTCTCAATCGCTTTGGCAAGCAGCATAATCCAGTGTGCACTCCCGAACACCATTGTCACCTGCGCCAAGGTGTGGGGAGAGGGATTCGAATCATTCGGTTGCTCAAATTGTATTCCGAAGGGAGCTCGCATTCCGTAGTGGCAAAATGCAATGTACACATGCGGGTCCAGGCGCACACTACTTTGTATACATTAGATTGTTTTGCGAACTATAGTCATACTGCTAATACATCATACAAACGGCAGTGTGCATAACACTGTCTGAGGTGTTTTTCTTGCTTGTACTGTAACATTGGTCATAAAAAGACTGTCTACAGACATGGTCGAAGCATGCGTACGCATGGCACCAAACATGCTTCAACATGCATGGGGCGCGTATCCACATATATATTTGGCATTGTGTATGCTGTGAACGCCGTGTCTTTTGTATGCATGTATGTGAGCAGTGGGAAAAGAGCTGTTCCAAAAACCTACACCATATTTCAAGTAATATACCTGTTTTTAATCGTGCTCATGACTAAATACCCTTCATTTTTGAAGAGTATGAAAATGTTATGGAAAAGAGTGATATGGAGATGTGATGCACACACCCTTTCTGAAGGGAGTTCGCAGCACTGATCCCCCGCTTTAAAAATGCTATAGCTGAGGTTGTTTTACCGATAGTGTCGAATAATTATTGCATGTACCAATGCTTATTACTTGGAAATACACTACTTCAACTTTTAGTATAGCATACTATCCTTTGCATAGCGTCAGCGAACAATTACGCCAATTTTTGTCCGTCTTCACTTACTTGCGCCGTAGATCTCCACGGTGTATTTGAGAACTTTATCGGCCGCCGTTTTGAGATTTAAAATTTAAAATAACATCAATTTATAACCTTTAAATAAGATAACGATGAGTGCCAATACTAAGTAGCATTTGCAGGTTTTGGGTCACTGGCGCTACATTTGGGCGGACAATGAGCTTTAAGCAATGCGTACTGTTTATTTTGTTTTGCGTGAAAGAAACCTCGTAATTTTCTCGGGGTAAAAACACTCTGTACTTGTAACATTCCTAATTGCAGAGGTGGTCATCTGCGAAGGAGTGCCTCTGAATGGTCGAGTATATCCGCAGGTGTTTCTGGGAATACTTTTAAGAATCCCTACAAATAGGGAGGGTGTGGGGAAAAAGGAACCCTTTTTGGGAGCCAACTGCCAATCAAGGCGAACGTCAGGAATTAGAAAAGTAAAACAGACTTGTATGGTGCTCATCGCAAGTAATCAATTTACTTGTAACATTTTAGGATTTTTTGTAATCATTTGATTGCATTTATTAAGAAGTAATCACAAGAGTAATGTGATTCCTTTTGGAAGAACAAAAATTACTTGAAACCGTTACTAGTTATATCTCCCTTCTCGAATGGCGCTCTTTGTTTTTAAAAGTTTCCAGCCAAGGAAACCTCAAACCAAGTCTCCGGCAGAAGGGCAGTCTACTAAAATTGGCGGTTTTAGACGATCGGTAGTTTCTAGTTGGGTGATTCTAATCTATTAATGGAGAGTACGATAGACCCGTTTGCAAACCGAGAGAAAAGTATGTCGTTTGGAAAATCTGATGTGATCGGAGAAGCAACGGTTACTTTTTTTCGAGTAACGGTCAATTTCCTTTTTTATCTTGTAATGAAGTAATCTACAATTGCATACTTTTAACCAGGAGTAAATGTAATCATTATAGGTTACATTTTTCTGAGTATCGTGAACAATACTGAAAGAAAAAAAACTAATTGGTAGAAATAAACATATGGTTCCAAATAGAAACTTGCTGGGCGTCACGCGAAGACCCTTAAATCAATCAATTTTAGGAAGACTCGGAACAAGGGGCGCTGAAGTTGCAACTTTTGCAGCAGGCGGAAGGTAAGCGACGCGAATAAGAAAGTCACTTGCGTTTTCGTATCCCCAGCCTTGCGCCTGCTGTACGAGTAGGAACTTTAGCGCACCCCGGCGGCTTCTCACGTGCTTCGAGTGAATTGATTCAGGGATCTTCGATGACGCACAGTAAGCTTCTAATTAAAATCATATGTTTATTTTCATTCATTAAAATGTAATTCGAACATTTTAGGTTACCATTTTGCTAATTCATGTGCGCTTTGTTTTTTTGTTTTTTAAGTCACAAATGCAATTTGTTGTGTGTATGTTTATACAGCCGGAAGTTAGTCTGCCTCAGTGGGCGTCTGGTGTCTCAGCTGTAGATGAGCAATTTAGCCAGTGCGGTAGAAGCGATAACCTGGGGTCTTTAACGTGCACCACACAGTAGTGATACTCGACTGCACGCCGGTACCATGCGCATCCAGATCGAAACGGGCAGGGGCGGGGATTGAACCCAGGATCCCTGGGTTCTGCAGCGCGAGCTTTCGCTCCACGTGGAAGCGAGCATGCCGGCCGCGTCGCGGCGGTCGCCTATTGTTTGCCACATCAATTGTTGTGACTTTCTTAGAGCGGAATAGCTACCTTGGAAATTAAAGCGCTAACCCGCTACAACGCACAACCAACGCAGCGACTGGCAGAAGTTCCCCGATGCAACGGACCCGTTTGCCGCTAGGGGCGCCCTGGTCGGGGCTTGAATTAGATCCGCACCTTTAATTCTATGCCGGCCGCGTCGCGGCGGTCGCCTATTGTTTGCCGCATCAATTGTTGTGGCTTTCTTAGGGAAGAATAGCTACCTTGGAAATTACAGCGCTTACCCGCTACAACGCACAACCAACGCAGCGACTGGCAGAAGTTCCCCGATGCAACGGACTCGTTTGCCACTAGGGGCGCCCTGGTCGGGGCCTGAATTAGATGTGCACGTTTCCTATAGACCACCCGGCCACCGATCCCCCCTTTTTTAATCCCTGACGTCTATTGTGGCTGGAAAATTGTTCCCTAAAAGTGTTTGCTGCGAAAGCATTAACTGTCCCATGGAGCGAAGCAGGCGTTCTCTGTAGCAGCGAAAAGCGGCACCTAAATTCCCATTGGCTGCGACCAACGTTATTAGATTAACTCAGTTACGGAACTGTTCATAGACGCTGCATGCACGAACAGTACCCCCCCTCACTCACCACGACTCGCCCGGAGTCGCTCGACGCGCCGCCGGACGGCTGCTTTGGTAACTGAATCGGGATACGTTCGTTTCAACGTTACTGGAAACGTAAAAACCAACGGAAAAAAACTCTTTTTGTAGTAACTTTTATTGGAGTTTAGTACAAAATGGGGGGCGCGTGACGTTTTCTAAAATTTTTAGTTTGCAAGGTTTTGCAGCACAATTAATATTGTTTTTATACAACCATGCCTCAGCGGGGATTTTAGGTAGCGCGTCCCGACCTATAGGCGCATTTTAACTTCGGTAATCTGTCGCGGCGCGTCCGCTGGGGATACCGAGGTGGCACCCCTGTAACCCTTTCCACTGTATCTGTTTCGGCTCCGAAATGGCCGATTGAAGCCAAAATAGATGTCACGTGCAGTTCCTCGAGTGACCGCTGCGGGAGAAATGGCGGCGTTGAGATCGCCATTTGGCGCTTCAGCTGTGCTCTTTAGAATGCACAGTTATGAAACGACTCCAGGCGGATTGAAGTGAGTGAGGGGGGGTACTCCTCTCCGCGGGAGTTCCACAACTGAGGTAATCTAGTAACGTTGGCTTCGACGCGCCATGTGGCTCCATAGCAACGGCGTCATCGTTGCTAAGGAGCCAGCTGAACAGCTGACGGCGCGGCGGGAGGGGGGTGACGCGGGTATGCACTGGCCTGACGTTAAGCCTAACGTTAGACCTATCGTTACGCGTTGAGGTCTAACGTCGTCAACCAGTACGCGCAGCTGTTTGACGTGATAGGGGGGACGCGGGTATGCGCTAGCCTGACGTTAGGCCTAACGTTACACTTTGAGGTCTAACGTCGTCAACCGGTACTCGCAGCTAGGGCGATACCGCGATAATGATGATGAGAGGGCTCGCGATTTCAGCACTCGCCGCGCCGAGCTTCGCACTCCCGCCGCTGCCTCACCCAGCGGCGCAGCAGTCGCCTGCGAGCCAGGGCGTTCAGCGCGGCGCACCGCCGCACTCCCTGCCGGCGCTGCGGCCGCTCCTGCTTCTCTCGGCGCCGAGGAACATGGCGGTGCCTGAAGCATCAATATCGTCGGTGGCCGCAACCTCGGCAGTAGCGAAACGTGGCCGTCCACGCCAGTACACCGCAGACGAACTACGGGAGCGGAAGGACGACCTTAATGCTTTCGCGTTCACAACTCATAAAAAGTGCTTAGGTGTCCTCGGAATTTTTTTATGCATCTTGTTTCTAGGATTTTTTTAACAATTCGCAGAAACGTCCGGCGTGGACGTAAAATAGTCATCAAGCTCGTCACTCCTCCCTCGAGCGTAATTAATTACGTCTGTATTTGCCTTTTCTGTGTATGTGAAAACTGCACGTTGTGCTTCTTGCGTGTAAAAAATATACTTAGGGGTAGGTCGCAAAGATACCAGAATTTGATTTTTAGGGTGTTAACCAGCACCCTAAAAGTATTGTACAAGCACCCTTAGTTTTTTAGCCCTGGGACATCTGTAAAAGATAATGCATTGAAACAAAAACGTATTGCTGCTGTGGGGTTCATAACTCAGGATTGATTTTTAAACAGTTAGCTTTTCTTAAAATTCGGCCCACTGATCTCTATGTCTATTTGCTGGATCGCGTTTGACCAGCTCCGCCTATGGACGGGAATGCGGCCACGGTCGGCCATCTTTTTGGTAGAGTTATATCATCTCTAGCCATCATAGTAATATGGCGGAAAGCGCAATGGCGGCATGCGCTGCCATAAAATAGCCGTAGATCTAGTACACTGTACCGTGGGTGATATTTCGTGCTTGATTGAAGTTGTTCGACGAAGCAAATTCTTGAAACTTGGCGTGAACGGTAGCCTCATCTTTGAGGACCCTGCGAAAGTTCTACAGAAGCGCAGCACCGAGGGAAAGCAGCGCAGCTCGCAACGAAAGCAGACTCCGTACCGGCGTCTGCTTTCGATGCTTCTTTCGATGCGACTTTCCATGCGTGCTGTGCTGCTTTTCCCCGGTGCTGCGCTTTCGTAGAACTTTCGCCGGGTCCTCAAAGATCGGGCTACCGTACACGCCGGGTTTCAAAAATATGTTTCGTCAAACAATTTCAATCAAGCACAAAATATCACCCACGCTATTTTGATCGCAGCCTGCCACCACAATTACCACAAAGCTGTCTGCCATGGATGGATGATAGTGGCTTGATGATAGTACCTTGGCTAGAGGTAATATAACTCAACCAAAAAGATGGCCGCCGGTGGCCGCATTCGCGGAGCGGGCAAACGCGATCGAGCAATTGTCATAGAGATCAGTGATTCGGCCTGTCATTTAAAAGCATACATATTTCCACATTAATAGACAAAATTGAATAAACAGAGTAAATAAAAGGTTGTTATTTCTTGATAGCATTATGTTAAAGAAATTAATATGCTAATGAAAATCCTCTTGGCCTGGGAGACTCGGCGTCCCTTCGCGCCAATGAAAGACTCACCGACACATGTTTCATAATTGAATCTCAACGACATTTCATCGACATGGCTACGTTTCGCCGACAAAACATGATTGCATCGCCATTCATGCGCGACGGTGACGGCAGTGATGTTTATCGCGCGGAAAACAAGACAAACTTACTTGTGAGAGTTGGTTCACGGCTTCCCGCGTATAGTGCATCGGGAAGCACAATACCGGGCGTTTCAGCAAGAATTCAGCTTTGCAGGGTAACAAATACGGCAACAGCAAAAACGATTCTACACGGAGTGAAATCTCACAAGAAACAGGAGGTTCATTCAAAAACCGGAAAGCGTTTTGGCAATGATCGCTGCCCGGTGATCGCCAATAATGTGTGTACACATTTGGGAATTATTAAATATAAAATAATTTAGATTTCCTTAAATTTAGTCGCACCTTGTCTGTCCACATTGCTGCAATTTTAAAACATTCAACTCAGTGTTATTTCGAGTACCTTTTTTTGTTCGGCAAATATAAGTTGTTTCCCCGTTGTTTCTTTTTAATTCATAAACTTCTCACTAATTGCTATTGAGGTAATGGCGGCTAGAAAATCGCGTAATTAAATATCACGCAACCCTGTTAGCATATGAAATATAATTTGCGTGTCATATACCTTGTACTTTCTTAATGCATCCACAATTTCGTTTGCATCGGCAGATCTCGAGAAAAGGACAGTCTTTGCTCCAGAGGTGATGTAATTCAGGTACGTCCGAAACGCAAAAGTCGATGATATAGGTACGCAGGAAGCGCCAACATCGTGCTCGTTGAATGCTTGAGAAGACCTTAACATTTTGAAGGAGAAAAAGAAACACACACACAAAAAACGAAGGCTTAAGAACTGATTCTGTAAGACAAGTATTGATACTACAACAGCAACACGTCGCAGTGTACGCGCGATGTACTTGACAACGTTTTTTGTTTTTTTTTCTACCAACGCACCCACTCGACCCTTAATTCACGTCACGACACCGCGGTGGCGCTGCTATCGGCACTGCGCATGCGCAGACGATCCATCTCACGCGAATCTCACCCTTTGCGCACGCGCAATTCCCCACACCTGATGTGAGGAGACGCGGGTTTGTTTGTTGTTCTTAATGTATATTGTTTGGAATACACTGAAAGAATAAAACAAGTGAAGGACGAACACAGACACACACAGTTCTTTCAATGAGCAACGAACATTTATGAGATGCCCATGACGCTACGACCGTCAACTTCAAAGAATTGAAAGAAAGAAAACGAAAATAAAGAAAATGAAAATGCTCTAATTTAAAATAAAACCAAATTGCTCACAAATTTTAAAATACCAAATTAAAATAATAGGACAATTATGAAAATTAACCGCTGAAAAAAGAGGGAAAAGGAAGAAGAAAAGGAAGGAAATTAACCCCTGAAAAAGGGGAAAAGGAAGAAGAGAAGAAAGGAAAAGAAGTCAAAAATTAATAATTGATCAAAACAAGCTTTACGGTAATTCTGGCGCGAGGGACTCCAGCTCTTTTGACGATAACTCCAGAGAAGGCTCAGAAACATTGTTCGCGGCATTTGTGATCTTAAACGCCTCAATAGACCCTTTCCGAAATTCAGTCTGGCCACTTTGATCACTATCATCATCTGTGGAACGGCATCTGTGCCATACCAATGGCGGCCTTCTAGTGACTGATAAAGGAAGACGATGAAGATGCTCCTAAACGGATGTTGCGAGGCCTGTACATTCGGGGAGTCAGTACGACGCGACGTAGAAATAGAAAACAAGAGCTACGTAATCGTTTATTTATAATAACTTAGATTCAGTCAATCTGTGGGCAGCACACAATTGGCTTTAAAGCGCTTTGGTGTATAGAGTTTTCTCGAGGCTTCTGAGTGGGTTGGAGCTTTGTTCTGAGTGCAGGTTCTTGGTCACCATCGAACTGAAAGTGATCGAGAAAGAACTCACACTGAAAAATTCTTCGCGTGCCGTTGACTTGCGACAGTGACGGTGCCGATTGCATATAACTCCCTTCACCTTCCTCCCCTTCCTCCTGTCACCAATGTCTAGTTTCAAGGGCGACAGGCATCCCCCACCCTCAGTTCCACAAATAAAACATTTTCTCTCTCTCTCCGCCATTGATATGGCAAAACCTAAACTGCTTTACGAACCACCAGATGGCACTGAATTTCGGAAAGCGTCTCTGTGTGAATCAAGCGTCACTTATCTCTGTGTGAATCAAGCACAGTGGTATTTTCAAAGTTTGCATGGGGTGCAATCGTGGCAGGTACGGGCATGCACAATTATCGGGTGGAATGAGTCCGATGATGCCTTGGTGACTTCTAAATGGTGCTCCCTAAGGCGAACATATAGGCATCTTCCAGTTTGGCCGATGTATTGGCCTCCGCAGCTCAGTGGAATTGAATAGATAGGCTTCTCTTTACATTTAACAGACTTCTTGGAGTGCTTGATGGAGCATTCGGGTGTTCGACTCTCGTTGTTCACCCTCTGGCACATTTGTTTTAACCTCATTCTACAAGTGAAAACCACCTTCGTGTCGAACCGAGCAGCAAGAGTCTTCAGGCGGTGGGCGGTGTTGTGCACGTATGGAATTTAAACCGGACGTGATTCGTGAATGACTATTTTGTTTTAATGGGGACAGACGGGGCCCGTGATGAGATGCTGAAGGGTTGTACAAAGGAGGTCGGCTGGATAACCAGCTTGGAGCAGGCGGTCATGCTGACGCAGGACACTTTTTGATGAGAGGTAGGAACAGGATTTCGATCGAGAAAAGGCAAGCAGGGTTCGAATGATTCCAAGGTTTACCGACCTGGAATGGTTACCGCAAAACGGAAGAACAGGTTTTTTGGATCGTTGCTGGAAGCTCCAGCATAGACCTTGAGGATGAAGATGAAGTTTTAAATCCAGATACTGCAGACCTTCATCTGTTGGTTCTTCCCTCGTGAAGTTGAGACCCGACGAGCAAGAAGTAAAGGCCTCACAAATGGCCAGCGAAGAGATGGAGGACGGATGAACAACTAGATAGTCATCTACATATCGGAACAGTCAGATTTCGGGAGCTATGACGTCAAGTCGGTAAAGCTTGGAATCATTCGAACCCTGTTTGCCTCTTCTCGCTCGAAATCCTGTTCCCACCTCTCATCAGAAAGTGTATTGTGTCAGCTTGTCCGCCTGCTCCAAGCTGCTTATCCAGCCGACCTCCTCCGTACAACCCTTCAGCGTCTCATCACGGGCCCCATCCATCCCCCATTGAAACAAAATAGTCATTCACGTCCGCTTTGCATTCCATACCTGCACAACACCGCCCACCGCCTGAAGTCTCTTGCGGCTCGGTTTGACACCAAGGTGGTCTTAACTTGTAGAATGAGGTTAAAACAAATGTGCCAGAAGGTGAACAACGAAAGTCAACCACCCGATCGGCCAAACTGGAAGATGTCTAAATGTTCGCAGGGAGCACCATTTAGAAGTCACCAAGGAATCATGGGACTCATTCCACCCGATAGTTGTGCATGCCCGTATCTACCACGATTGCACTCCATGCAAACTTTGAAAACACCATTGTGCTTGATTCACAAAGAGATAAGTGTGGGAGCGAAATAGTTGAGGCGTTTAAGATCAGATATGCCGCGAACAATGTTTCTGAGCCTTCTCTGGCGTTATCGTCAAAAGAGCTGGAGTTCCTCGCGCCAGAATTATCGTAAAGCTTGTTTTGATCAATAGACCCTTTTCAAAAGTCAGAGTCACCTTGTGGCAGTCCCATAAGCTCCAATATTGCCGCTCTAATGGCGGTGATAGGAGATCATGCTCGGCCTAAATCAAGCACCCTCGATTTCGTGAGTCGAAGGTGCCGTAAGGGGACCAACACCTTTTCCCCTTTCTGCTCTATGCTTTCGAAGACGTTCGCATTTTCTGGTGTGGAGAAACTGTGTAGTGCCGCCATTAAAGCGTCAGGTTTGGCTCTGCACAGGGTGGGTAGACTGACTTTCGGGAAGGGTCTATTCCTTCCTTTTCTTCTTCCTTTTCCCCTTTTTCAGGGGTTAATTGCCTTCCTTTTCTTCTTCCTTTTCCCCCTTTTTTTCAGCGGTTAATTTTCATAATTGTCCCATCATTTTAATTTGGTATTTTAAAATTTGTGAGCAATTTGGTTTTATTTTAGATTAGAGCATTTTTGTTTTCTTTATATTCTTTATTTTCGCTTTCTTCCTTTCAATTCTTTGAAGTTCACAGTCGTAGCGTCATGGGCATCTCATAACTGTTCGTTGCTCATTGAAAGAACTGTGTGTGTCTGTGTTCGTTTTTCATGTGTTTTACAGCGGAGCTATTAGCCCCGAGAGCGAACACAAGCGTCGCTGTGGTCGGCCTTCCACGATTGGCCGAACGCTGACTATGACGTAAGAAAGGGGATTATCATTGACGGAAATAAGAGGAATGAAAGAACTTTAATTTTGACGGTGTTGGCAGTGTTCCTTTGAGAGCGCAATGATTTCAAGCCTCCACCATGCTATTTACAAACACCATCGAAATTGTTGTTTGCAAGGCAATGACGTCACAAGGGGGAACCATAGGAGGGCGCCACCAAAACATCTCGCCGCTAATTAAGGGCTAGGTTCCCCAGGATCGTGTCCGGTATGTCGACACTAACCTACCTGGGCAGCTACCGCCATCTATAAGCGACGGCGGCAAGCACACAACCAGTATGGTTTCCGCCGTCGCTCGTAGATGGCAGCAACCTTTCCAGCTATAATAGAAGAATGGATAGTTGGGCGCGTTGGTGGGAATTCATCGTGAGAAACAGCGCGAAAAACAGACGACGACGAAGAAGAAGCACACAGTGTATCGAGTACAGCTCCGCTGGTCTTCCATCTTCACGAGAGTGGAAAGGCTGAACGTTTTTTTATTCTCTCTGTGTATTCTGTAGTTTTCAACGCGCTTTGCTACGTGTACTGTAGTATATTGTTTGTTGTATAATGTGCATTGTAGCGCTAGGAGTCCGAACCAGGCGCCAAAGTTTCAGCACTAACCGTTATTTCATTCGAAAGTTATAAGTGCTTTTCTTAAAATTTCAGCGGGAAAATGGCGGCAGACAGAGCTACTTGGAGCTCTATGGCGCCACTTACCGAAAACAGGCAAAAATGGGCCCCATTTTCTCAGTGAAATTTTCAGAAAATCACTTCTAGTTTTGAATAAGATAAGGGATACGACATCTGATTGGGACCACTAGCGCTAGATTTTGGCGGAGAATGATAGAAAATGAGCGCTAGGGCAATGCGTAGTAATTGTTATTGATTAAAAAAAAAAAAGAAAAAAGAAACGATTTTGTTGCGGGGGTACACGCCGTATATTGTTTGTCGTTGGTGTTTTTGACGTTAGTGTATAGATATCTGCAAGTATCGCCTCTGAGCGCCGCACCCTTGCTCCATTCATGGTGGCCAGACTAGCTTTTGAAGCGTGGCAGCTTGCAAACGTAACTAGGGTGCATGCTCCGCCAATACCACAAGAAACACAAAGCCTGCGCCACCCCCCCTCCCCCCCCCCCTCTTCCTTTACGTCACCACTATAGTCGATCAAGGCAGCGCCACCTAGCATGCGCGAGCATCGTGGCCTTGACATCTCGCAGACTCTCCCATGGAGCTCGGCGACGCCCAAACGAACGTCCGTCTGCTAGCTTTGCGGCGTCTCTCACTGAGCTTCGGCGTGCTTGCCGCTTGGGGGAAGGTCGGGGATGCACAGACGATGACGTCACGTACAGGCCGTGTCTGTTGTATTGGCCCTCCAGCGTCGAGCAAAGAGCGCGGCGCCTGCTTCCCGACGTAAGCGACGGCTTTGCGACGTCGGTTCCAAGAGTGAGCGGAGGAAGCGAAGCTCGCTGCCGATAGAGCGGGACGATATCGTGAGTCAGCAAAACGCGCACGCACAGAAAGAAGCGCAGGAACGCAGCGCATTCACTGTACAGGATTGGTTTGGTCGGTTACAGTAAGCGCACAGAGACGATAGAAAGTTTCAGGGAACCGTTTTTGCACATCCGATACGGTACGATGGGCCCTCCGGTACGAACTGCGCATGCACTAGTGCAGAATACTCGCACATGCGCATTTCGTACCCGACAGCCCATCGTGCCGTATCGGATGTGCAAAAAATGAAAGCCGTTTACAACTACCTGCAACGCCGAATTAGAGCGCAGCTCTTGAGGAGGAGGAGGGAAGGCTACTGAGGTTGGGTCATGTGACCTCGGGGGGGGCGGTCACGTGACCTCAGGGAGGGGGGGTCAGGTGACCTCGGGGGGGGGGGGGGGGGGCGGGGTGACGTAACCTCGGGGGCGTCGCCGGGTTGCATGCAACGCGGCAACTCCGGCGAGTTGCATGCAACGCGTGATTGCGCCGACGCCGACGGGTTGCTTGCAACGCGGGCTGCATGCAACCTGAGTTGCATGCAACGCGCGGTTACGCCGACGCCGCTCAAGCCGGAAACGGGCGCCTAAGAGCTGCGCTCTAAAACGGTTCCCTGAAACTGTACGAACTGCACATGTCTATTAGCAACATATAATCAGCGAAGCGACGATGCAGTTTTGGCGCTCTGCTTCATTTGCTGTATCGGACCGTGGCATATCGGCTGCGGTAGGATTTAACGCGAAAGGGAATTATAGGGAGTACGTCTGACTCCTCGAAAATCCAAAAACTTTGGCGCCGACAGCTTTTGCGTGGGGGTAGGAACGGCTTGACGTATACGCAGCCTCGGCGATTTCTTCTTTGAATTGAGAGGGATGGCCGCCGCCATCTATCGTCGTGGGCAGCCCTCGAAACAGTGGAGACAGCCGTCTCTTCTGTCTTGGCGAATCCGGTATCTCGGTGCGTCTGCAGCTGCCCTCTCCCTCGAAAGCAGCGCGATATGTACATATGCGTTCTCTCGCAAGAGGGCTGTCCCTACCGCTTGGAGAGAATTTGGTGCTGCACAGACGCGCTGTCTGGTGCGTTATCCTATTTTTAGACCGGCGGTTTATGAGAATACTTTCGAAAATTCGTAACACTAGGCTGGTCGAGAAAAAAAAATTAACCATTATCAGGAACAAGCCACGGCGTACGTCAGGAATAGCCAAGACATACTAATAAAACGATCTCACAGCCAGTTTGACTACGCCACCGCTACCGGAGGGAACTTAAAGGGGCGATGCAACAATTTTTGTACTTTGCGCAAATACCGCTTAGAACGGATCCCTGACGTTAAAGGGATGCTGAACCGAAATTTTGGGTGGAAATTCTTGGACGCAATGGCATACATATCACGTCCTTTACTTCTAAATGACGTTGTTTTGCGCGAGAAGGCGTATAAAATTGAATAAACACGAAAAATACAATTTTACGCGACCCCTGGTGAGCGTCGTGGAAAGCTCGCTTCGTGACGTGCGCATTCTCATTCGCCTCAAAAGACAGACGGAGCCAAGCCAAGCCAGGCGCTAAGCCGGGTGGCGTTTGTTATTGTTAGTACCACGCGGGCTCTGCCCCATATTTTGGATTTCCGCGACCTCGGCTGGTCGGCGTTCGGCATTGCCTTTTGCGATCTCTTTACTAGTATGGCGACGTATAAAATCGTCGGCAGCAGCAGTAGCAGCAGCCTCAGCAGCAGCAGCAGCAGCAGGAGCAGCAGAACAGCCGCCGAGCGAAGAATCAAGGCGAGCACCAACGAACGAGGAGAATGCGCGGAGGCACCAGGGGCGCTGGGGGCGCCGAGAATGCGCACGTCAGTTCCGCTACGCCTGCTCTCAGAAGGACTCACTCGCGCCGGTGGCTTCCGGCTGAGGATTTGCTCTTAATTCAAAGAAATACAATAATTCGGGCCCCATCCGTCTGATTGAATATCGTTTTTAGGTACAGTGCCATCCCGTGAAGCCCGCTCGGGCAATAATTATGAGATTTCACATATCGGTTCAGCATCCCTTTAATGACCTATGAAACACGCGTTCGTTTTTCACCCCACGCAATAGAAGTCCCAGTAAAAAATTAAAGAAAAACGAGCAGCCTTCACCCCCTCAACTCGCAGCCAGAACAAGCGGCCACGTGATCTGGAGCCGATTATATGCCGCCAATGTTGATCATAGCCATGCGCTGGGGTTGGCAAAGCACAGGGCACGCGCTGAGTTCCCGACAGTGTTGTGGCTCGGCTATTGTCGTCGTTGCAGCGATTGGACACGGGCCACTACCCGAATGCTTCTCGAGCTATCAATTATCACGAGCCCAAATCGAGTGCTCACGCAATGCTCGGGTCCAATCTATGAGCCGCATTCAAATATCGTCCCTGGAGGATGCTACTACCACCAGGGTACGTCATCAAAATTTGCGAAGGAGAGATTGAAAGAAAACGCTCGCTTTTCTCCTTGAAATTACACCGCAACTAAGAGGTTTCTTGGTCAGTGGCGTTGCGTGCGAGTGTACTTGGGTCCCACTGGTGCCAGTAAGCTCATACAAAGTGAAAAACGCTCAAAACGAATATCGTTGCACCGCCCCTTTAAAGGGGCGATGCAACAATTGTTGTACTTTGCGTAAATACCGCTTAGAACAGATCCCTGACATTAATGACCTATGAAAAACGCGTCCGTTTTTCACCCCACGCAATAGAAGTCCCAGAAAAAGATTAAAGAAAAACGAGCAGCGTTCACCCCCTCAACTGAACAAGCGGCCACGTGATCTGGAGCCAATTATATGCCGCCAATGTTGATCATAGACAGGCGCTGGTGTTGGCAAAGCGCAGGACACGCGCTGAGTACCAGACATTGTTATGGTTCGGCTATTATCGTCGTTGCAGCGATTGGACACGGGCCACTACCCGAATGCTTCTCGAGCTAGTAATTATCACGAGCCCAAATCGAGTGCCCACGCGAGGTTCGGGTCCAATCTATGAACCGAATTTGATAACGTTACATTATCAAATTTTGCAAAGGAGAGATTGAATGAAAATGATCGCTTTTGTCCTTAAAATTAGACCGCAACAAAGGAGTTTCTTGGCCAGTGGCGTTGCGTGCGAGTATCCTTGAGTTCCACTATAGTGCCAGTAAGCTCGTGTAAAGTGAAAAACATTCCAATTGAATCTCGTTGCACCGCTCCTTTAAGTCTTTCTGCACGTGCATGAACCTTGCTGGAACACCGCGCGAGCAGAGCTCAAGACGGCACGAGCCGTCTCGGGCACTACAGCCAGCCTCTTCTGAACTTAAGTTATGGCGATTTAACGCATCCGCCGAACGCTTGGTGAGATCGCTGTCTATTAGCATCCTATAATTACCTAAAGCTTACTAATTGGCTTTCTAATTAATTAAAATAAACGTAACTGGTTCCGATGGGAAACGTGCTGAGCATCAGCGAAAACCCCTAAATAAATTAATTTTAGGACGACTCGAAGCACCTGGGAAGCACGTGCCTACGCTAAAGTTTCCCATTGTGGAGCAGGCCGATGCGAAAACGCGGATGATATTCTTATCGTCCGTGTTTCTGCATCGCCGGCCTTGCGCCTGCTTCACGAGTGGTACCTTTAGCGCACCCCCGCGCTTTCTGGAAGTTGTTCCAAAGTTGACCGATTTAGGGGTTTTCGATCACGCTCACCACGTTTCTAATTGAAATCACGTCTTTATTTTCACCAATTAAAAAGTTAATTAGTAGGCATTTAGGTAATAAATTCACTAACTCTTGTTTTTGTTTTTTTGTTTTTTTTGCAGTTCCTGGCGTCCGTAATGGCTGACAGTATGTTCCAGAAAAGTGCAACCAATTGTAGCGCGCCTCCGAGCGCACATTCATAACGTCTAGAACCCACCCGGGCCGAGGTAAAGAGGCCACGATGCTGTAGTGTGTGAGTTCAGCGGCCTTGGGCTACCCGTCGTTCCCGATGTGAACAACAGTGCGACGACTTCCTCCTTCACGTCGGCCACGGGAAATTCCTGGAAGGTGTCTTCGTTCAGTTTCTTGAAGTCCAGTACGGAGACAAAACCCGGGGCGGTTCCTACGGAGAAGTAGCCCTGAAAGCGTTGAACACGTGTCATTGGTTGCCACATCGTGTCATTTCAAGCGGTGTTGTTCGCGCGGGGAAGAAAGCTCGGGGATTACTCCCCGGCGTGCGCATCCAATGCGTAGCGCAAGTTCGTCTGTTTCTTTTACAGGGGTTGTGCTGACGTCAGTCGGACGCCGAGATCTGATCGGCTCTGATGGGAGGATAGTGGGTAAACCTCAAGGCACCCTGCTTAGAGGTCTACCCACTGTCCGTCTATCAGAGCCAATCAGAGCTCGGCGTTCTGACGTCACCACAACCCCTGCAAAAGTTCCTCGACGGAGAAAGGAAGGGACACTCGGGAGATACAAACCATCCCGGTTTTGTGGAAGATCAGTTTGTTTTAGGGGCGAAGCTCCTTAGGGGCTGGCCATGTCCGTCCGCCGTCCGTTGTCCGCCGTAGGCCGGCGTCGGGTGCTCGTGCTTCTGCTCGTGAGATCACGTGCTCACGAGCACGTGAGCACATGCTCACGTGCTCGTGTAGGGCAAAAAAAAAATTGGAAAAAAAAAGATGAAAAAAATTATGAAAAAATAAAAAGAAGGAAAAAAAGAAAAAGAAGAAAACCACACATTCTCCTACTGACATGAATGAAAAGGCTCAAAGAAAAAGAAGAAAAAAAAGAGTAGGGGGTTCTGAGATGCCATCCCAACTGTCTGCTTAAAAAAAGAGAAAGAAGAAAACCACACATTCTCCTACTGACATGAATGAAAAGGCTCGGCATGCTGCGGCTCGGCGTCTACGCAAACAAGCACCACCAGAGCTTCGCCCCAAGCAACATCATTCACCACGTGGAGAAGCGGTCAATTTTTAATAGTTGTTTGTCATCGAACGCTTTGGTGTCAAGGGACCTCTTGGCGAATATGTGCTGCCACCTATAGTAGGTTACAAGTCAAGAAGGTAGCGGCAAATGCCCCTCAAAGGGAATCATATATCCCTCCGCCACCTCCGCATCCAATAGCGTCCCATCGTTTCCGTGACGTTGCGGCCAACGCGCGAGGAGGGTCGTGCCTTTCTGTACATATTTGCTTTATCTCTCGACTTTGACTTAGCATTGTGGAAGCCACGAGAGGGAGATTAAGTCTTCCCCCTTCCGATGGAAACAAAGACGACTTTCGGGGATTAGCTTCCCCCTCCGACTGATACGAAGGCTGCTTTCAGGGGCTCGGTTCCTTCTCCGATCAATACAAAGGTCGCTTTCTTAAAAAGTGGGGGTCGGAGACAAGTTGGCACCACTCTGTGGCCATTATCTATCCATTGAAGCGGAACAGGGAGCGTTTCCAGTGAACTCTTCTTTCGATTGCGGAGGGATTTGAAACCGGCGCACCACGCTTGTGGGAGGAGCTTCTCCTACCTTCTTAACTTGTAACCGACTATAGACACGCGAATCGGTTCGAGACTAGGTGACTGGAAAACAACGCGCGCCCAAGGCCTCTCCCACCCGTTCCACACCCAAAACGTCAGCTACATCCTGTTCACCCCCATTGAGCCGATGTGACCTAGATACGGCTCCCCCAAGCTCACCTTTGTCCCCATCGTGCGTAATCTTCCGCCCCGAGGTCGACACAACGAAACCGCTCAAAGGCGAGAAATGCAAGATGGCGGATTGTTTGGAACTAGATACTCTCGAACCCAGGCGCATGAAATACTCCGCGCATGCGCACCGCGTATTTCTACAAAAGGTCCATTGCAGACCGCTGAAATTCATCTGCGGAACGCTGTAGCTAGTGGTCAGCAAGAGCCGAACCATCATGCACTATTCGTGTTTCTGCCCGACTTTTTTAGGTGAAATTTCAACACCAAGCGTTCTAAGCGAAGTGTGCGAGCCAAAGCGTCCTGTGGTCGGCTTCTCACGCTAAACCAGCGGCAAAAGAGCACCTTAGGACCCGGCTTCGGCGGTGTTGGTTTAAGAACGCGATGGCTCCTAACTTCTACTGTACTTTCACACCTTCGAAAGTGTCGTCGCAACTGATGATAAATAACCAGGGTCACAACTCGTATCGTCACAGGGAGGCGAATTCATGGTCATGACGTCACGAAAGGAAGCCATAAAAGGGCGCCACCGAAACATCTTGGCGCTAATACTTCGTTTCACCGTAACTTGGCAGAGAAACGCCGCGGCGCCCTCGAGCCAATCAGAACGACGGAGGCGACGCACGTGACCGCCCTGCCCTTCCCAAGAGTACAGGGGCGGAAGTTGCGTCACTTTTGTTTTCCTCAGAGGTTAGTCCGTAACTCAAAATTTCTACAAAGTGGTTTTCCTCTCTCCATGGCTTCGGCAGCAACTAGTGAACTAGAGTAGTGTCACGTGTCTCCCTCCGACACTCTGACTGGCTCACTGGAACCATAGCCTTCCCTGTCCGCCAGGTGACGGTGAGACCCTTTTAGACTGCAGGAGTGGCTAATGTGTGGCCTACCTTTACGTCCAGCTTGTTACGAAAGTCGCTGAATCGTTTAGCTTCATTGGCTGTGGTGAGGATGTGGGCGGCGTTGCTGTCTCGAATCCTGTAAAGAAGATCATCTGAAACGAATAAAGAAGGCAAATGAATGATAATATGCTGCAGTGGTCGTGTCCACTGTATGGGCCGCAATTAAAAATCGTCAACGCGGGGATTGCAAAGGGGGATCGCATTGTTGGCAATGCCAACAATGCTTGGCTACTACTAGTGTCAGATAGTTGTAGAAAGTGAGAAACATTTCTACCAAATGTCGTCGCACGGCTCCGTTAAAGGGGTACGGAAACAAATTGTGTACTCTTCTTCCTTCGCTTAGGTGCGGTCTATGTTGTGGCCGCAGCCCAGAAACACTCGTCTAGACTAGTGTTTCTAGGCTGCCGGCAGAAAAGTAAAAAAAAAACAAACTAGTTTTAAAACGAATTAATAGATTTCAAGGTAGCGTCTCATGGTAGTCTGTGAAACTCAGTTGGAATGCCGCCACGTCATCGGCCTCTGAGAAGCAGCGCCAGGTCGGGGCAGTATGGCTCGCTCGTGGAATTACTTAGTTCTGAATGTGACTTGGCAAAGAACACTAACGCGTTAACTACTTTGTATATGTTAGAGATTTTACAGTGCTTCCGCGCAACGTTCATTCCATCGCCGTTCTTTGCAGACGTTAGGTAGGAGCTTCATTCAAGAATGCGGTGATCTCTGCCAAACCAAACATACCCCCCTTCCCCCCCCCCCCCCCCCCCCCCGCCGGGATGCGCTGTGAGTAACGCGCTCAAGTATGGCATCCAATGAATACCGTATGTGCATAGCTTGCAGGTGTCGCCATTGCAGGGTACTGAGGGTTCTTTCTAGTTAATGGTTCCCTCGAGCTGCGGTGTGAAACTAACACAGTGAACCGAACGCTCGTGGCACATAAAATACCGGCATGACCGCGAATGACGTTCCAGGCGAGCTATGTATAGGCCATATGGCGTACAAGCCTCGGATATAACTACTAGGCAAAGTTGTCACGCGTTGACGCCACCAAGCGACAACGCTCGCAACTACAGCACCCTTGGCCTTGCAGAGGCCCTTGACGTCACGAGCGCGATTCGCATCTCGCTTCTCGCTGGCTGATTTTGAACCGACGGTAAAGAGCTCGCGGCCACGTCATTTCGTTTCCGTACCCCTTGAAACGCGGCTCATATAGTGGACACAAGCACGTTGCGTGAGCATTCCATTTGGGCTCTTGACAAACAATGCCTCGATTTGCATTCGGGTAGTGACTCGTGCCCTATCGCCACGACGGAAATAACCGAACCTTAACAATGTGTGGAACTCAGCGCGAGCCCTGTGCTACGCTGATCGGCACTTGATCACGTCGCCGCTTGTTCTGGCGGCGAGTTGAGGGAGTGAAAGCTGCTCGTTTTTTTTTTAATAATTTATTTCTGCGATTGCCATTGCGCAAAGAAAGAAAAAAAAATGGTAGTGATTAGTGAGTCATGAATGTCAAGGAATAGTTCTAAGCGGTATCTACTGAAAGTACAAACATTTCTGCATCGCACCTTGAAACATTTTGAGACTATATGAAAAAAAATCAATGTTGTCTCTTTTCAAAATGAGCATGTGAAATGAAAAACGTGTTGGTGGTGGCGGTAAGGGGGAGAGAGAGGGAGTCGT
The DNA here is from genome assembly GCA_013358835.2 of Ixodes persulcatus. Lineage (NCBI taxonomy): Eukaryota > Metazoa > Arthropoda > Arachnida > Ixodida > Ixodidae > Ixodes > Ixodes persulcatus. The sequence goes on from JABSTQ010009154.1 coordinate 209,945, forward strand.
TTTTTGTTGTTTTTTTAACAAGGAATTCGAAGTGGGTTAGTCTAGCCAATAAGCTGACACTACTTGCTCTGAGAAGAGACAAGAAATTTAAAAGAATAGACGAAACGCGTATAGAGAGTGAAGAATAAAGAAAAAAAATGAGAGGTATAGAGTTGTTCATCTCAAAAATACTTCGTTATGTTCGTCACTTTCGGAACTTGTTGTGCTTGCTAAAGTTGATTTTGTAGTCCAGTGGTTTGGGGGAATTTCAGGAATATTCTTTAATATAACTCTTTCTCGGCACAAATACAAGATGGGAAAATTATTTGTTTTAATGTCTGCAACGACGAAGTGATGTCTTTTGAACTCCGATGCTAGATCTTTTCTTTCTTCCTCTAACTTCAGGTAGTCTTCCAGGATATAATTAATATCTTCGGTAACACCGGATGCGTAACAGGTGTCTGTATGATATTTCTTGCAACGGTGGAGTAATTTTTCTTACATGCACTTTCTGTACGTACACGAAGGAGAGGTGTGGCATCTGCTCGTCCAAGTCTTCCTGTTAGGCACGGCTGGAGAGAAGAGTGAGCTCCAGATAAATCAGATATATGGTCATTTATAATCTTGTAACATTTCATAGGGTCGTCTTGGGTCTTGATGTTAAGGGGCAGATTGTGTGCGTTGAAAGCAAGCTGGACTACCTTTTTATTTCCATGTAATAGACATGCGCTGGTACCCACTGAAAGGCAACTGAGAAAGCTCCTGTTTCTAGTGATTTCGTAACTGATTGGGTTGCAATGGCTACTTGTGATATTTGTAGAGGTTTTTGGAGCTGTTGAAGTGCGGCACGAAAGTCCGTTAGTACAAGCAGAGCCTGTTGAGTCAGTTTCCTTATCACATAAAGGGCTTCTAAATAGCGTGCATTTTAGCTGTTGTTGATTATAGCATCTCATCTAGTAAACCGCACCATTCGAGCTGTAAAGTTGGTACATAGTAGGCGAAAGTACTACTTCTTCAATTTCGATCTACTGATCCGCCCGTGTACACCTATAGGTGGTTGGTGGACGTCCTCTTAATGTATTCGCTTGCTCATAGCTTTGACACTTGGATTGTCCCTGAATTTGTTTTTGTATTCCGAGAATGCGACGCTTACACTTCGGACAGTAGACATTCCAGGGAAAAGTTGATTGAGAGCTATCTTGGTCATGCACTAATTCTGGTGTCCATATCCAAGGTGATGAAGAGTTTGCGTAAAGACAAAAAAAACGCAAGTGTTGCCTTGTTCGAAGTCGCTGTAGGAGGTTCCTTCCTGCAGGCGTGGCCGACAAACGAATCTATTGAGAAAGGAGGTGTTTGGTAGCCATGAGCGGTTAAGTCGGAGCCCGAGCTTTTTCTTACACCTTTTCGTTCTTCGTTGATCTTGGTACTCCTATGCAAGTACGCAGACCTTGTCGATGTATGCGCGTTTTAGAGCCTGAGAGTCAGTTGGCGATAATCTAATGAAAGGCAGTGAGTATAAGATATGGCTGATAATGAAGGCTGAATAAAGGTGTTTCGTAGAGCTTGACGAGTTTCCCCGCGATTGCCCCGCCACTTTACGTATTGCATTCTTTGCATTGAGTGTGGATTTTATTATATTAGTAGCTTCCGCATGCCAGTTAAAGCGGGAGTTCAATGTGATTCCCAGGAATTTGTGCTGGCATACATGGTGCAGGGGGACATCATAATGAATCAAATTGATTTTAGCGCCTCTCCGGCCTTTCCCAGGAAAAAGCATAAACGCGGTTTTCTCCGGTGAGACCTGTAGGCCAAAATCATGTACATAATTGCTTGCTTTCGTAACGGCTGCTTGGGCGGCGTTTCAAAGACCATGATGCCGATGTGCTGAAACCCAGATGCAAATGCTTTATGCATACTGTCATATATTGATGCGGAGAGTGTGCTTCAGGAGAAATGTCGGTAATCTGGCCAGAGCTATCTTTAAAAGGCTTGGCGAGAAAACGCTTTCTTGTGGTAAACATTCAGCACATCTACGAGAAGTAGCAAGAGACGAAACAAGTCGAAGTTAGAGCGTTTGGTTGGTGAGGATTCTTTGTAGAAAAGCCTCGACTTTTTCTGTGATACGGAATCGTTTCAAGAACAACGGCTGAATTAACGTTATCATAGGCTTTTGTAATGTCAAAAATACTGCTGATGTCAATTTTTTTGTATTGGTGACGTTGTTCAATTAAACTAAGCAGGTCTACGATGCTGTCTTGAGAAGAAAGCCCACGCCTGAACCCCTCCTTCATCTCGTGCGGTAATAAGTGATTCATTCGAAGCCACCAAGTAAGGCGAGCGTGTACCATTCTTTGCATAGGCGCCATTACACAAGAAGTGAGTAAAATGGGTCGGTAGGACGATAATGCGTCGCGTGGTTTACCTGGCTTGTAGATTCAAATAACCCAAGCTGCTTTCCAATCTTCCGGTATATCGGCTGTGTCCCATATACTAGTTGAAACATCTAAAAAAAGCCTCGAGGACGTCCATTTGTTGCGTTTTGCAGCATCTGGTTTGTTATTCCATCAGGTTCAGGAGCGTTTTTTTTTTTTTATCTCTTAAAGCCGATATTAGTACTTCAATGTTGAAGCCAGCGTTTGTGGGGACGAGGTTCTCGCAGTGTCATACATCTTGACTATCTAGTTTTCGATAAAACAAAACTGGTCTGGAAATCGTTGTGCGGCTTCTTTTCGGCTTGTGCCCAGACGAAACGCCATCGATGCGTGTGATAGGTGCAGATCGTGTTTGCCCATAAAAGCATCAAGGATTCTCAAATTTGGGATCCATATTTGTTTGTATCCACTGACATAGTTGTCGTCCCAGTGCTTAAATTACGTTTTTCTTTTGTTTTGTTTTTTTAACATATCGGGTTGTTTCTGAATAGATTTCTTTGAAATATTTTTTTTTTTTAATGCTGGACTACTTTCTTTGGAGTTTTCGTTCGGCCCGTCTTCCCACTGCACAAAGAGAAACGTCAGGTCAGGCTCTGGATTGTGGTCTGGGATCTTTATCTTGATGGTATCTTGATCTGAGCTAACCAAGATTGCTTGTAATATAAGCAGTGGCGTACCAACTTGTTTTTAAGTGGGGGGCAAACCAGAACCGCCCCCCCCCCTCCCCGGGCCCGGAGGGGGGGGGGGGGGCGGTGCCCTTCCCCTTGGTATCCCTTGGCCGCCGCCAGCCAGTGTTTGCCCTGCCCAGTGGCGGCTGTTTCTGAGGGAGCAAAACACATGCCTTGCCCCCCCCCCCCCCCCCCCACACTTTGAGAGCTGGGGGTGCAAGCGCCCCCCTTGCCCCCCCCCGGTTGGTACGCCCATGAATATAAGTTCTGAAGATGTTTTCATGAGTGTTTTAAATTAATTCCAGTGGGTAACGTAGCTGATGCGCTGTTTAGTTACATGGACTCCATGCAGCTCAAGAAATTTTGGATAGTGATCGCTTCCTTCGTATCGGGGTATGTCGTTCAGCTAACGCATAAGCCTGTGGAATGAGCAGTGATGTCGATGGCGCTATACGTATCAGGAGGTCGAAAAATTTAGGATTGTCGTCATTTGCAACAGCAAGGTTGCACTCTTCAAAACATTTTGCTAAAGCCCGACCATGACGATTATTTCTGCTTGATCCCCAAAGGCTGTGATTTGCATTCCAATCACCACAGAGTAATACTGGATCTTCACAACGTTTACATATTTCTTTTAAAACTTCTGAAACCTAGGTTACATTTTTTCCAACGCGAACATATACAGATGCCGCGCACAAAGTCTCCGCGGCCAACGTGACACGCGCTGCTATAAGTTCTAGCATATCTTGAATGCACAAGTCGCTCGCATTAATCTGGTGAAAGTTCGAAAGCCGTAAACACTATTTAGAGTGCACAGAAAAGCAATGTGAGAAGATCAAAATTCTCGACGCAGTGAAAAACGTGTACGGGGCACAATCCGCAGACAAAAATGTCACATTTACAGTTTAACTGTCAAAAACTCGCGTTCGCCTTTTCATTTTTAGAATGAGTGTGCGAGAATCAAAGCAACAAAGTTTACGTTTCTACGAAATATTTTTTTCGCGAAAGTTCCAATCACATTTTCACCTCACCGTTTGACAAGATCGGATCGGATGTCACAGCAACTCCCCCGGCAAACAAGACGCTGTACATGGCGATTATATTTTCCAGCGAGTTGTCCAAATGCACCAGGACCTTCTCGCCTTTCTTAACGCCGTGTCCCTGGAACCCAGCGGCATATCGCTGACACATCTTGAGAAGGTCTGCAAAAGTGATGTCTTCGTCGTCCCAGACCTGCAATATGTTTTCAATTTAGGCTTCATCCGCGACACCCTTGTATAGCGCGAGCGAACACGAGTGACGCAGTCGTCGCGGCGTCCCAATTTTTGGCTGCGGAAGTTTCCGTGAACTGTCACACCAGAGGGCGACCTGCAGCAGATGAACAGGCGTCTGCTACATCCACCACCGCTGCTGGGACACCGCCAGGATCGCGACCGGCGACAGCGTGACAATTCTATGACGTCATCAGGAGGAAATGGAGAGACCAGTTTTTTTGGACGTGGTAAACACAGCAGTCGGAGACGCGTTCCAGGTGCCATAGTTGCACCCCTGTCACACGGTCGAATCTGATATCAGTTTGATCGACTTACATGATAGGCCTGTTCGATTCGTCCAGAGAGCTCTGATCTACAGGGTGATACAAGGAGACGCCAGGCTCTTTAAATCGACCGGAAAATTCGGTTTCTTAACCTATCGCGCTACGACTTTGTGCAGCGTTGCCCACAGATGGTGCATTTTTTTTTTTTTTTTGTAAAATTTGCAAAGAGCGAACTTACCTGAGGAAAAAGTAAAGAAAGAAAAAGACTTAGCTCCTATGGAAACGCAGCGACGCCACCGGTCTTCAAACAACACGGCGCCGTTTCGCACGGGACACAAGAGATGGCGCAAGCGGTCGCGACGCCAACTGCCGCCAGCGAACGGGCATACGACGCCTAGAGCCAGCGTCTTTTCTTTAGCAGATGATCTTTTCGAATCAAAAGCGGCGCGAGCTTTTTTCATATCAGTTGTTGTTTTTGTTTCTGCGACTGTCGCCTCCTTCGGAACTCGCGCCGCTTTTGAGTCGAAAGGATCGTCTGCTAAAGAAAAGACGCCGGCTCTCGGCACCGTATGCTCGTTCGTTGGCGGCGTTCGTTGCGCCATCTCTTGTCTCTCGTGCGAAACGGCGCCGTGTTGTTTGAAGACCGGTGGCATCGCTGCGTTTCCATAGGAGCTAAGCCTTTTTCTTTCTTTACTTTTTCCTCAGATAAGTTCGCTCTTTGCAAATTTTACAAAAAAATAAAAATGCACCATCCGTGGGCAACGCTGCACAAAGTCGTAGCGCGATAGGTTAAGAAACCGAATTTTCCGGTCGATTTAAAGAGCCTGGCGTCTCTTTGTATCACCCTGTAGTTCTTTCCGAGTTCAGAGAAGTGCCGGGGTCGTGCACGCATATAGAGTTATAAAGTAGCTAGAGGTTCAACTGGTGTTAGCGTCTTTGCGACTTCCGGGACGCAAGTTCAAGCACACTGCAACCAGTCTACTTTTTCAGTGCTCCTGCGCATCCCTATGGGAGAACGCGCGTGCATGTTGTTTCTTCGCCGGAAAATACCATATATCGCTTTTGCTATTTGGGTCGTACCGAATACTGTGTACATGGCGCGACACTGTTAGCGCGAACAAGCGATCGCAGGTTTTTCCAATTTTTCTCTTTGAAACCAAAGGATGTCATCCAAGTTATTATTGCTACGGAAAGAGCTCATTTAGTTCTATAATGTAAGCGATAAAAGTTTGTGCTCGCTGATGCTATTTAGAAGTAAAATGCGAAAATGTGCCGATGTCGTGTTCGCGCTAACAGTGTCGCGATGTGTACCTTTATTACCTTTATAAAAGTGTAGTTGCTTTAGTCACAGCATTTTTCTTCTTCAATGAACGAGATTTAACTTCGCTATATTTCGAGCCCTAGCCTCTGTTTCATAGCAGGTATGTAAAAACGAGCGACGAGTGACGTCATTGCCCCGTGCTGGTGGTCATTCTGGATCAAACATATTTGCTCTTGCCGAGGAAAACAAACACCATGGTGCGAGATGCATATTCCAGAAGGTTCCAGAAGGCTCCAGAAGGTTCCAGAAGGTTCCAGAAGGTGGCCTTACTTCATTGGTAAGGCCGCTCTATTGGACGCTGATGTTACGTCAGTACAAGCCATGCATTAGTTAATTCTGCATCAATGTAGCATGTGTTTTATTGACACAAATATATATAAAAGCACTGTTAAATTGAACGCATGTTGTCAAGCTTACCAGAGCAGTTCGGCAGCCATATTGCTCGAGGCGCTGTTTCACCACCTGGTAAATCGTCATTTCCGGAACGGGTTCCGAAGGGTACGGAGAATAGACGACGCCATTTTCGATCCGAGCCTTGAGTGTCATTTTTTCTCAACCCGTTTTGATCAAATACCTTAGAAATAAAATAATACAAATTTGTAGCGTTCTAGGTGATAGGCAATCGGTTTAGATCGAGGAAAGAAAACCCCGGTTTCTCGACTCGTCTAACTGAATTGCACATCGTAAAAAGCACATGACGTCACATGAATCAAAAGCAGACTTGGGCAGTAATCTGTTTCAAGTAACGGATTATTTGTAATCTGTTACTTTTAATGCGAAAGCATTAACTGTCCCATGGAGCAAACTCACGTCATCAGCTTTAAAGCCGCACCAAGACGGCACCTTTCATGTCGTCTGTAGCAGAAATCTGATGGATCCATTGGCTGGCGCGCGTCATCAAGGAATGGATCCATTGGCTCGCGCGCGTCATCAAGCCCTCTCCATAACGGCGCAGCGCACGCAGTGGCCCGGCCGCCGATAAAAGAGGTGCGGCGGTGCGGGCCTGGCCGCACAGCCCGCTCGGGCAAGCTCCGGACAGGTGTACGGTGGAGCCCAGCGCGGCGCCGACACTTCATGAGAGCGCGCGCTCGGCCGTTGGCCGCAACCTCTGCAGTTGCGAAACGTGACCGTCCACGCCACTACGCCGCAGACGAACTAAGGGAGCGGAAGAACGACATTCGTGCTTTCGCATTCATAACTCATAAAAAGTGCTTAGGTGTCCTCGCACTTTCTTTTTCAACTAATTTTGTATTTTCCACGTTACTTTTCGCGGCAGTAATTTGTAATGTAATTCTGTTACCAAATACTGATTACGGATTACTTTAATTACTGTTGACTATTTTGTTTCCGGTTGCCGTAAGCTAGCGGATCGTTTCCGGTTTCCGTAAGCTAGCGGGATGGTGGGTGTGATGCAGGAGCAATGACAAGTAGTGTTGCAGACTATTTTAGAAAACATAATTGTTTTTTTACTTTTTTCTTGATAAGTGTGCGAGAAAAGTACCGTGAAAGTAATTGGTAACGCAAAGAGTAAATTAATTCGTTACTTTCCAGTGAAAGTAAGTTGTAACGGTAATCTATTACATTTGAGGCTCGGCAATTTTAATTGTAATCCATTACATTTTTCAAGTAACGGGCACAAGTCTGATCAAAAGGCACAGAAGAAAAAAAGAAAAATTCTCTATGATCCGACGGCCACCTACATTGGGTATTCATCAAATCAATATTTGAAATTGTGGGTGCCTGTAAACTTTATTTGAGTGCAAAAAAGCTTGTCAGGTAAAATGACGATAACGTTTTCAAGCTTGATCACTGATGTAATTGCTACAGGCATCAACAATCTCAAATATCAGATTAATGAATATTAGGCTTAGGCGAACGCCCATTCTTAGGTGCACATTCTCACGAAGGCGTGCCTGCAGACACGATTCGGCGGTGAACACCGTGGAAAGCGTTCTAAATCTTACCCAAATAGATCCGAGTTACTCCGGCGGGTCGTGTCACGTGATAACGCAGACAGAACGACGCTGGACGAGGGTAGGTTTTCGAACGCCAAAGGTATATCACACTTACTCTGGAGTAAGATCCTGTGAATCTTGGAACACGGCAAGTGTCTTTTGTTTGACGTATGAGCGGCATGACTGCAGCTTAATTAGGAGGATGTCACGGTAGAAGGGCCCATGCATTTTCTATGGCAACTTTTTGGTTCTTATTCTCAGCAACTATATTGAACCCAATGGCGTCGGAGTGCTCGTATTCGAAAGGTATAAAGAAAATAAGAACTTAGCAGCTTCGCGGAATTACAGCTTTCGATTTCCGTTCATTATTGCTTTACGGGTCCTCGAATTACGAGGGGGGAAAAAAAGTGAATTTTCTTACCTTCCACATTCGAGCGTCCAAGAAAAATAATTCAAAGATAAATTCAAATTGGTGGTACCGCGTTGCAATGTGAAATGTCTTTATGAATCTATATCTGCCCAAATAATTCCTCGATGCATTGTCGTTACGAAATCAATTGAGGAAGTCTGCACTCCGGAGAACATTCCCAACAATTACGGACATGGTCCACTTGCGCCATCTATCTCCAGACACCGGTACCCTGCAAAATTTTCAATGGCGAGATTCGTTTTCTCGCCATAAACAAGAATGAGCGCGCAGTTATCAAAGCGCCTCCAGACATAGGTTCTTGATGGGCGTTGGCATCGCCTCGACACACACACACACAAAGAGAGCCTAGGAAAAAAGTGGAAGGTGGTTCCAAATGCGATTGAAATTCTGCTCAGTTTGTAAGGGAAATCTCGAAAAAGGCACAAACTTTGCGCTATTAATATACTCTATGCAGACCCCTGAAAACATTAGCGTTGATTAAGGAGGCCGGGAATATGCGCGACTTCTTTACCCAGGCAAATTCACGGTAGTACATTTCAGAAAAGTTTCTGAACGAATTTTACGCGATATACCTCCACGAGCCGCCCCGAGCGACAGTACTCCGGGTCATAATCAAGGTTTATTAGCCCCGTGCGCGACCGATAGCGTCGCTGTGGTCGGCCTTCCACGATTGGCCGAACGCTGACTGTGACGTCGGAAAGGGGATTTATCATCGACGGAAATAAGAGGAATGAAAGAACTTTAATTTTGACGGTGTTGGCAGTGTTCCTTTGAGAGCGCAATGATTTCAAGCTTCCACCATGCTAATAACAAACACCATCAAACTTGTTGTTTGCAAGGTAATGACGTCACAAGGGGGAACCACAGGAGGGCGCCACCAAAACATCTCGCCGCCACGCGCTGTCTGTGGTGTGGTGCAGCAGCAATAAAAAAAAATGTTGTGGTGCAGCAGTTATCGCGCCGGGCTTGCATTTCCCTATCCTGGGTTCAAACCCACTCAAGTTCTTACTGTCTCGGGTGCATATCGGCGGTATTGTGGACCACTGGGGCGTGGACAGATCATCATTTATTTGATTTATTTCTTCGTGCTTTTATTATATATATATAGGGTGGTTCAAGTCACCAGGCTCGATCTAAAATGGACCGTAAAAATCGACGCCTGCACGTAGCCATCTAAACTTTTCGTCAAAGGTGTAATTCACAGGTCGGTTTTTTCTTGTAAAATTACAAAGCGTAGCTCTCTTTCTGTAAAACATAAGGCCAAGAAACTTGCCAAGGTCTACGGCGGGCAGCAACGCAGACGACAGGGGTCCAGTAGCGGGGTGTCTTTGGCGTTCGTATTGATAGATGGCGCTACCTCCTTATCGCGACGGCTCGAAACCACCATGGTTTATTAAAATGAATATAATCCTTTTGAAATGTACCTTCGGTTAAAAAATTAATGCAAACAATAAAAGCAAAACTTAAAGTAAAAAAACGCGTCTGCATAATGGCGGAGCTTTTGCTACCAACGGATTTCGTCTGCATGTCGTCTGCTATCTTTCGCTGATCGGCTGCACCTTCAGACGCTGCTCCCGACGCCATCTATCAATACGAACGCCAAACACACCCCGCTACTGGACTTGGTCGTCTGGGTCGCCGCCCGCCGTAGACACTGGCAACTTTCTTGGCCCTATTTTTTTACTAAAAGAGAACTACGCTTTATAATTTTACAAGAGAAAACCGACCTGTGAAATACACCTTTGACGAAAAGTTTAGACGGTTACGAGCAGGCGTCGATTTTTACGGTCCAATTTAGATCGAGCCTGGTGACTTGAACCACCCTATATTTCGACCTGCAGATTAAAACCTTTTTTATATTTAATTAGGCATTTGCGCATCAGTGCTGAAAATTTATAATTTTGTCTACATTTTTTGCATGCATTTTTTTCTTTTTTGGTTTACACTTTTGCAAACCAGCGCGAATTTACTTGTCGCAATTTCAATGGGGTGTTTTTTTAAGCTTTTCGTTTTCGCGTTATATATTTTTGAAAAATCGGGGAGTAAATATCAGGAGCTGTTCTTGCAGCTGAAAATCCGGGAGAAATCGGACTTTTCAAGGAGTCATTCCAGAATTCTGATCTTGACGGGTTGTAAGTAGAAGAGATCAGTAATTTCAAATAAAATTCACTATACCGTGTCGGTTTCAGTGTGTCATTGTTTTTATTTATACTAAGAAATTAAACGGTGCACAAATAATATGCCTAAACATAGTGTTCGAGCTTGCATGATATTTCTTGTTTCTCACATGTTGTGTCTAAAGACACGGCGCCGGCACCTCTTGTAAGTGTTTCACCCCCACCGTACTCCTCATCCTTCATTTCCCCACAAATGACTTGAAGTCAAGGTGGCGAGAGAGCTAATAAAATACGTTAGAAACAATATTTGAATTTCCTCTTGAAGTGGCGAGGGTTCTTTCATAACTTAAAACATTGTCGGCGCGATATTTATTAGCCAGGGTATCGCGCAATAGCGCCGTGCCAACAGATCACTGGTCAGTAATTAGCTTCCATTGACTTGCTTCCACCCTCCAGAAACCATTTAAGCTCGTTTGGAACCGAATATGCGTTGGGCGGTCTCTCCATGAGAAAAGATGTGTCATCTTCGAACTAGCGACTTTGGGGACACATGTAAAAGTGATCTTAGAATTTCTTCTAATTTTCGGACTTTCAGCTGGTTTTCGCCTCCAAGGAAAGTGGGTTTTCGGGAAGAAATCAAGTTTAACCCAGTTTTCATAAAACTCGTTCTGGGTGCCAAAACCCGGAAATATCCGGTTTTACCCGAAAACGAGGCACCCTGGGCATGATTCATGATTTCTTTGGTGCCATTCGAGTGGCCTATTATTAAATAGCTATATTGGGTCCAACTAATATTAAAAATAAGTCATGATGCACTAAATTCCCCCCAAAAAAGCGTCATGTTTTGTTGTTGTTGTTGTTTGGGTTTTTTTTTTTTTTTTTTTTTGGGGGGGGGGGGGGGGGTTTGCGTTGGCAAAGTTGACAACATAAACTGATGCGCGGTTAGATATGCGCCAGCGACATTTCTATATATGACATATCTATATATCTATATAGCACTGCCATGCTGGTATCAGAAGCCTGCCGGTAACGCAGTTGAAGGTGCGGTGTCACGCGTCAACAAGCGTCTCGTGACTTCTGATGATACATTAAAGGCTACGCTGTCTAACTTCCAGGACACATTTCAACATATAATGCAGTATTTTGATTGTAGTTTTCTATTTACCCATAAATCTAAACGCAAATAATAAACATTCCTTACTAAATGTGCCCAAAGGGTCTCAATTGTGTTTTTGTTTTACAATATTTTGAGGTCGTTTTATATGTCGGGGACCACTGTGTCGGGTCTCAATTGTGCTTTTGTTTTATAATATTTTGAGGTCGTTTTATATGTCGGGGACCAGCTCTGTTCTACATCTTGAAGCATTCTAAATAATTTCAAAAATGCGCTTGTCCCATAGAGAGGTGGTTTTCTCCTAGCACAGAGCACACCTCGTTTTATTTCTTTGAAAGGCGCAAAGTGGTCGATGTGGCTTAAACCGTTTAGTAAAGGCCCGTTCACACTCTTGCGACCTCTTAAACCTGGGTTCCGTAAAACTTCTTAAACCAGAGGACACATTGGCGCCATCTATTGGGTAGCAGTGTAAACTCGGCGGTCCGGCATTATCCTTTCTTTCTTGGCTCGAAAAACTTACGTCAATGTTATAAACGAGCCTTTCTATGGGTATTACGCACATTTGACTTCGGAAATCCCGCAAAACCTTCGCTCTTGTGAAATGCAGTTCCAGGGTCACCGCATAGATGGCGCCACAATGCCAGTGTGTTCCCTCGTTCTAAAAAAATTTAAGAAGTTTTAAGAGATCCTCGTCTCTCTCAGTCGTACTCGGTCGCAAGAGTGTGAACGGGCCTTTATGCTGGGCCTTTCTGCTTGAAGGCTTGCAGTCATATTTCTTAAACTAAGACACTGCTATCGATTTTTTATGCCCAAGCTTGTTTCCTTATTCATACAGCTGCGGAGCGCTGTTCATTGACGGGTCCAAAAGATTCTTCGCGGTACCATTTTCTTCTTATGAAGAAGATATACTGTTTCGCGATGTTTTGGCTAACATGGCATACGTCGCCATGTTCATAAAAATGTCTTCGCCCCGGTCCTACCTAATTGCTTTCTCCAGGAGTCCAGTGAGCTTTTACGTGCTATGTTTTCGTCGTAATTGCACCTCAGACGGTAGAACGCAGCTAATCGCACCTCGTGCAGTCAACCCGAAGACATACAACATGCCTTCCGGGCGTGGCCAGCGTATACCAGGACCACAGAAAGGCACTAATGGATACCCTCGGCAAGGTTGACATCAACGCCAGCACAACGCACAGATTCATATTCCCGAGAAGTGCATGAACCAATCGGTCCGCGGCACTATAACCGGTGCTGGACCGGATGGATGCGGCGGGATCGTCTTCTAGACTTTCAAAAACAAAATGACAGCCTACTCAGTGCATATCGCAACATGGAGGACGTCCGTACTAATTGCCTTGTGCGTCCCGCCTAAGAAGCTATGTACAGTCTTCAATCTCTTTCTTAAGAGGAAAGCCTTATTTGCCCCATCGCAAGGTCACCGAATAGTGTGCCCAAATAGGAAATTGAATAGGAGTCACTGAATAGGAAAGGGAAAGCTATTCAGTGACTCTGGAGCACAGGCCTGGAAACTTTATGAGTAAGGGGCCGGTATCTGTGCCTGTCGCGTTCTCTAAATTCAGAAAATAAACAAGTAAACATATGTGACAAAAAAATATCTAAATAGACCCGGATAAGCATTATCATCGTACCGGCGTGCGGTCGTGTATCATTACTGCTGTTGTACTACACTTGGCTAAATTGCTCATCTACAGCCGAAGCCTGAGAGACAAGTCGCCCGTTGTTGCTGTATAAACACACTCACACAGAACATAATAGATAAGCATTTAAACACAAAAAGAAAAATTTAAAGTGGAGAAGTTTAAAAACGAAATATGTATTAGAATATTTACTTGCGAATAACAAGATTTGCGAGTACTACAGCTCAATATAGAGTATGATTCAATATTTAGCTAAATATTAAATGCAATAATTCTGGACCCCAAAAACTCACCGGAAATGACGCGAGACTTCTGACCGAGGAGAACGCAAAATAATTTTAACCTATACTGTTAGAAAAGGCGGTGTATTTGGGCAATATTTAGGGGTAAAATACGCCCGATTTGGAATAATCCTCAAAAATCTACACACTCCGCCAGGAACAAAGTCACTAGTATCCCCTGAGGTCGAAAGGATGTGGTTTTTAATCACAAATACACGCCCGTACAACTTTACCCACTTTTAGAGGAAACACCGGAACACGTAGGTCGCTCCGCGCTTTGCCTGCAGCTGGCGTTCTTGGAAGCTTGTCGTTCGAGTTTTTGTACAGGCTCCCTACGGAAGCCAGAGTTGCGCGTCTGTTTTCCACGTGCCGCCGCGACGCTACTCGCAGAGACCCGATCATGTGAGGAGGAAAATCCGAATGTCGTGAGGGAAAGCCACCGATACGGCCGCTTCGCCAACGTTGCACGCGTCCCGGCGTATGCTCCACTCAACGAGGTAGAGGGGCTTACATCGATAAACTGGTATCCCCTTCACCAGGCAAAGGTTACCCCCCCCCCCCCCCTCCCCCCCTCGTTGCCGCCATGTTGTGCAATTTTGACCACTAGACACGTGACCGTACCCAAATCCGAAGGCTTTTACGCAAACACTGATCCGAGATTTGTATTGCCATCGCTGTAAAACACATAAGCTATTTTTGCAATGTTACCCCCATTGATCAGTGTATAGGGAGTATTCACTGGGCGCCATATTTGTGGGTGATGTCTAAAGCGCATGCTCTGAACGAGCCAACATTAATAGGCTGCTAAGACCGGCAATCTTGAGGGTGCGTAATGCACGTTACAAAAGAACTGTGGAAGCTCGCAATCAGCACGCGCTCAGCAGCCGTGCACACAGCTATGGCAGCACCGCGGCTGGCGGCATCTAGTGGAGTCATTGCGAAGCTGCCACACCTACTGGCAATGCCTGCATGCACAACCATCCATCCGCTCTACACTTTCCAAGCTCCCTCCCGGGCTTCGGCCCAAGACATGGAAAGAGTGGATCTCTCCCACAAATCATCAACACCTGCCCGCCATCTTCGACGCCCTTCTTCACTACATCAAAATGACCGAAGAGAAACTGAGGGCAGCGAAAGACGCCACCAATCCCTCATGATCCACCTACCCTCACCCTTCTGAATGGCGTTTTCCTGGACACCACTTTGACACCCTGAACTGAGGGTCAATAAAGATGTTTTCTCTCTCTCTGCCCAGGTTTTTGTCGTACAATCACATTTTTGAGTTAAAGCAAACGAAACATAACTTATCTCGTCGGTACTGTTATTAATGAACAAAGAACAATTTTCTGTGCGCGGTACCGTGGTAAAAAATCTAGACGTAAATCTATAAGGTCACGTGCCCCCCCCCCCCCCCCACCCAACGCAAACAACGTAAAACAAATGGCGGCTTTTGGTATTTTTGGTGGTGCAGAATACAGAAATTACCCCCGCCTCCTTTAGAAAAAGGGGAAGCGAGCGACCCCCCTTCCCCCCTTCCCCCCCCCCCCCCCGTTGGTACGCCCATGTCTATCGAGTACCGTAGTTAACATCTGTAGCAGTGGCAGGCAAGCTGCCATGGCAAAAAATAGGGCGGGCCTCAGCGGGCCCATGAAAATAGGCGTTGCAGGCTGGGCCGGGCTCCTAATATCGGCCCGCGGAAGCCTCTATAGGTTTTGGTCCTTTCGAAACAGCTATAGCGTCTGATAGCTTTACACAAACCGCCAAATTTCTGTGGTGATCCCCGCACTTGGCGACAGCTCTCGCTGTCCCCTCAATGGATTTCAACAATTGAAATCCTGATCAATCATATACGTGCTCGTGCGGTTGAACACAGCATTTCTGCCTGCCTGTTCTGTAGTGTTTCTTTTTTTTTTTTTTGTTATTGCCGGTCATGTTTAAGGAGGCGAAAGTGAAGAAGGAATACATGCAAGCTGTAGATGACCACTGAGGAAAAATAAGAACGGAGATGAGAGGTGACTCTATCACAAGATATTCGAAACCGATAACTTTTCGAGGCTTCTTATTGAGTATAAGAACTTCTATCTAAGGAATGCTTTAAATTGTTAAATAAAAATTAATACCTGGCACTTTCACGGCACTTGCTTATTTGTCCCCGCAAGACTTATTAAAATAACGTTTGATAAACCCCGGTCACTTGTTCCAGATTAGAAGGTCTCAGATATTTATGCATTAGATAAACATTTATTGAATAAAAATGAAGCACATGAAATATAGAGAGAATCTCAAGGCGGCCAGACTCTTCAATTGAGCGCCAAATCAACTTTATAAACAAATTTCATTGTAAATAGGTGCACACGTATAATAAAGTGGTGCATTTGTTTAGTAAAAGTATATATTAATGTGTTCACTTAGTAAAGGAGCGTAGAAAAAAAATCCGCATTTTTTATACTTCGATCGCGTGTAAACAACAAATGATTCTTGGGTCACGTGCCGCGCTTTTTTTTATTTTTTTTTTGACAAACTGACGAATATAACTAAGTAAATTTTGCTTATTTTGTTTCCACCTTTTCTGCATTCCTTATAAACGCCACACTGGCCTAATAGGCCAATTGATGATTTCGCACACAAAGTCTCAGCGTGAATAGGCAAAAAAAAACAATCTTGAGTTTGTTGTTGTTTTACTTAGGAAGCTTATATTTTCAGTCAATGAATTTATCCCTACTCTACTTTATTTTCACTGCGATTGTGGGATCTTTTTTTTTTCCTTGCACTTCGGACCAGTTGTTCCTAACCATTTGCTTCTACACCATATTTCAGTGCTACAGGACAAAGTACTGCGAATGCATGCTGCTAGCCATAGGGAGGTATAGCATGTTCTTACAAATGTTCAACACTCCGATTATGATAGCGAGTGAAGTGAGCAGACTGAATTTCGAAAAGGTTCCAACCCGTCAGGCAAAAATGTCTTCTTTTCCCTCACCCTACCAAACTTTCGCGTCAAGTAAAAAAAAAAAAAAAACAGGATTCCTGGGAAGAATTGAAACTCCAAATCCCCCCCTCCCCCCCCCCCCCCCCGGGTCGGTACGCCACTGCTACGACGCCCAGTATAGGGAAGATAGCTCCACCACCTCACGTAGACAAGCAAAGCAAAGACGTACGAAGCACGTTGCAATCAGGCCTAAGCAATGCTGAGCCACAAAGCCTCGGGACCACCACTGGTGAACAAAGCCATCGGAGATTCTCATATCGGATGCATAGGGTATTGCAATCGCTCTCCGTTATATCAAGCTGACCGTATTCGACGTCCAACTCTAGGAGAAGACACTCCTGCAAGCCATGACGAAACGCGACCGTTTCTTCAGGGAATCAATAAACGTTCCTCCAATCGGATCCAATAGACGTCAAACAATGTAACTACCTCACACAAGGACGAGAGGCAGGTTGAGCGGGTGCGGCGTTTTTGTGATTGACAAAAAGCCCTGTGCTGTCACTCTCGAATGGTTGGGTAGCGCCCTTCGTAAGAGCTGGCAGTAGGCCCTTGCGACGGAATATGAGGTACTCAGCCGATTGTTCGTACGCCTCACACACTCGGCATGGTGGACTCCGTGGTTGTGTCGAACCACTGCCTGTAGACTGGCGTTCGAAGAGCTCCCATTTGTGCTTCAAACACCAAAGTCGCTAACTCGTCAAACACAAATATGCTTTGTGTTATGACATAGTGGGGGGGGGAGGAACCGATAGATTGCCGCGAATTTTCTTTTCTCACAAACCCAGAGATCCGTTAGCTTCGTGACCTTTTTCATTGAAGGTGCGAAAAATCACTACCCCTCCATAAGCGCCGAACAGGAGCAGCAGGAGAGAGCGCGCGGAGACGACCGTGGTTCATACTAAAGTCATTGGATCCTGGGAAAGTAGCGCCATTGCCTTCCCTGCCTGCTAGCCGGATGCAAACTGATACTAACATGTATTCGATAACATACAGATGACCGAACACCCTCAAGGCGTTCGGCTAATCTGATTAGAAAATTTATTTACAACACTGTGGACAGGACTATGCAAGAAACGCGCAGAGGATAAGAAAAATGTGCACACATATATACGCAAACCAGTGTCTGTACAGTTGACGGGTCTTTGCCTCGCCGCCACACGCACAGGCCCAAAGGCGCACTACCGCGACGTGTCCCGTCCGCGCGATCACTCACGCGGCCGAAGAGTCACCCCAGAGCCGCACACCCGCGCCCGCGCCCCCAACGGCACCGCTCTGAACTCAGAGGCCTAGAGTTTGTCTAGGTACCTGAAGCGGAGTTCAATCCGCGAGTCGCGAACGCTCGGGTACCGGCAGGACCAGCGCCTGAGGAACTCCTGTTCTCCGAGGAAAAACAGTTGTTCCTCGAGGTGTCCCACGAGCTCCCGCCGGAGCCGCCACAGGAGGGGCCAGAGAGCACGCGATCGACGCGCCTGTCTCACCGCGCAGCACCGGTTCCTCCACAGCACGTACTCGGCCGTGGCGAGGAGGAGGCGGACGAAGACGCCCGGAGGGCATCTCCCGCGCAGCAGGTAAAGGCCTACGCCCAAACCGTGGAAGCTGGTGCGGATGACGCGCCAGAACGTCCGCGCCACAACGCACTCCTTCACCGCGTGCACGTTCGTTTCGCGATTCGCGCAGTTTGGGCACTCGTCCTTGCGCGACACGCCCCAGCGGAGCAGGCGGTCTCTGCTGGGGAGGACGCCCCAGCCGCGCTGCCACTCGAAGTCCCGTAGGTGCCCCGGGAGATACAAAGAAGTGAGGCGGGACCAGGAGAAAGAGTCTCCGAGCTCCACCTGCGTTGCCGAAATCTGCGGTTCCAGGAGAACCTCGGTGAGACGAGCCGTTGGTGTCTCTACGACGTCCAGCTGGGGTGCCCGCTCTTCCAGACGTTTGAAGAGCTGGATTGCCCTTCGGTAGTCTGGCGGCGGGGTTTCGGCACAGGGGCCCGGTGAGCTGGGCTACTCGACTCGCAAGTCTCGGCGGGAGTGCCCCACGAAGTAGAGCGCGAGGGATCGGGCTGGTCCGTGCTCGTCGCGCAAGATCTTCAGCATGGTCTTGAGTTGGAGTACTGCGAGCTCCGTCTTCTCTGATCAAAAGAAGCTGAAGAGTGCGCTTTTCACCCATCGGATGAAACGTGGGGGCGGGAGCGCCGCCCGTGCCAGATACCAGAGGCGCCCGCAGAAGACAGAGTAGGCTAGGTACCGGCGCTCGGCCAGGGGGAGAGCGTAGGCACGAGCGCGGGCCACTTTCTCCCCGATGTCGCGCGCCAGGCGCGTTCACATGTCCGCCGATACTCCCGACGAGCGGTAGGTGACACCAAGGATCGTGATCGAAGTCTTTTCCGGGATCGGCGAAGAGGGGTCAGGCGGCCGGTTAACCCACAGCACCGTACTCTTCTGCTCATTGAGCCTCGCTCCGGAGAGAGACCCATAGGTCTCAAAGATCCGGAGAGCCGCTCCAAGGTCGTCGGTGTCCCGCAGGTATAGTGTAATGTCATCGGCGTACGCCGACACCTTCACCTCGCCGTTTCCGGGCAGGGGGAGTCCGCGGACCTGGGGGCTCCTGTCGACGTTGGCTAGGAAGGGCTCCAGGGTAAGGACGAAGAGCAGCGGCGAGAGCGGGCAACCCTGGCGGACCCCCCGGGAGACCGGGAAGCTAACCGTCACGCCGCCGTTTAGACACAGGTCGCTCTTCATGTCACTGTAGAGCGTCTCGAAGAGTCGAACCCCTTCAGGGGGAATACCGAAAGCGGTGAGCACGGCTAGAAGGAACGGGTGCTCCACCCGGTCGAAAGCCTTCGCTTGGTCGAGGGAGGCGATCAGGCCTCTGGCTTGGCGAGCGTTCGTGTACTGCACCACGTCCCTCGTCAGGGATGTCAGGGTGTGAATGCTGCGGCCGACGATCGAGCACGTCTGGCGGGGTGTCACCACGTCCGGGAGCATGCCGTGGAGGCGCTGCGTGATGATCGACGCTAGCAGCTTGTAGCTCGCGTTGAGGAGCGTGATGGGACGCCACGCGCCCGCGTCGTTGGGGTCTTCTCCCTCCTTAGGCAGAAGAACGATTCTGCCTCGGCGGAACGACTCTGGAAGGTGGTGCTCCGTGAAAAATTCCCGAAGCACGGCACAGATATAGTTGCCCAGCACGTCCCAGAAGGTTCGGTAGAATTCGGCGGGAAAACCATCCGGGCCCGGCGCGGACCCAGTTTTCATTCTTGACAGGGCAAGAAGCACCTCTTCGGGGTTGGGGGGCTCGTGCAGGTGTACGGCTAGGTCTTCGGGAACTTGCGGGAGGTCGCGCAGGAAGGGGTGCGCCAATAAGGTCGTGCGGTCCGCCGTCGATTCAGCGGTTGCCAGTGCCCGGAAGTGGGCGCTGAAACCGGAGACCGACGGTTGACCTGGTGTTGCTGGCGCGCCTGGCAGTGTTGGCACTGAAGGGACTCGTCGCTCCCGCACTTCGGTTCTGTGGGCGTAGCGCAGCACTTCGGGGTGAGCCGAGGGTCCAACCCGTCCATAGGCTGTGGCTGCATTGGTACAAAGCCGTAGCTGTCGCTGGTAACGGTCAAGGAGCTGCTCCAGGTAGCCCCGCATCAGCGGAGTCCCCGCGCCGCCCCGTCGCACGATCCGAATTCGCAGTAAGGTGTCTCGGAGCTGCTCGGCGTGCCGCCGACGCAGGGCACGACCCTCCGCCACGCACGGCACCCGCCAGCTCTCTTGAAGCCGGTCAAAGGTCGACGGGTCCGGTGCCGCTCCATGGAGGGACCGGCGCAAGGCTTCCCTCGGGCAGTCGCGACTTGTTTTGTCTCTTAGCAGCCGGGTGCCGAGACGCCAGGTGCGTTGAGAACTGGCTGCGCTGCTGAAGTGGAGCTCTACGAGTACCGGACGGTGGTCGGAGATGTACGTAATGGAGGGAGGGAAGTTCATTGCGCAGCAGGCGGTGACAAAGTGGCTCAGAAACTCGGAGGTGTAGCACCTGTCCAGGCGACTGCTCGAGTCTCTCCGTTGCCAGGTATGCTCGAAAGCGGTGCCATGGAGCAGAGTCCAGCAGTCCACTAGGTCGAAGTTCTGCATCAGGCGTATCAGCTCGCCGGCGTTCCACGTGCTGCGTCCGTAGCCGGGGCCCCTGACATCGCGCCGGGAATCGACGACGCAGTTGAAGTCGCCGAGGAGCAGGCAGTTGCGAGCGTCGAGCAGATGGACGTCCAGGCTCTTGAAGAAAGCCGGGGATTGCGAGCGCTGGGCTGGAGCGTACACGCCCACAGCACGAAAGCGCGTGCCGTCCAGGGAGAAATCAAAAGCGATGTACCGCCCGTCGGGGTCAAAGCAGCACGCGCTGAGCCGGAGGAGCGAGCGGTTAAAGATGACGACGCCCACTCCCGAGCTCCGTGTGGTGGCGTATGAAAAGAAACAGTCCACCCCGTACCGCTGCTTGAAGAGGTCGACGTCGCGCTGCCTGTGGAAGTTCGTTTCTTGCAGGAACAGGAGGTCGCAACGGGCGGTTCGGGCAAACTGGAGAACCTCGATCTGTTTTGTCACGCTGCGGAAGCCCTGAACGTTCAGGGTGATGACTCGCAGGCGTGCGAAAAGAGGATGGAGGGGGGGAGGTCGTTGTTTTCACTGCTAGTCCGTGGATGTATCGGACGTGATGCATGAGCTGTCAGACAGTGCGGTGAGGTCCTTCCGCAACCGCTTGGAAGCCGCTGCGGGTGCTGGAGTGGATCGTGGGGACCCTGATTCGCCGCTGCTGGAAAGAACTCGCTTCCCGTCTTCGGCACCGCCATGTGGGCTGCGACTGCGGCTGCAGGTTTTTCGCAGTTCCTCGGAAGTGCCGCGGCGACGATCTCGGCCGCGCGGCAGAGCGCTGTCTTTGTCGCAGGCAACCTCGTCGATGATGAGGCGGTCGTCCGACGATGAGGCAGAGTCCTCCGTGATGTCGCTCCAGCTGGGAAGTGGGCTAGGGCGGAGTTCCGGCGTTGGCGGAGCTTCCTCCTTCACCAGTACTTCCCCAGAGCCGGGACTTGGAGGAGTGTGCGCGTGCACAGATACGGACTCGACCGCGTTCGAAAGCGCGGGCTCGGCCGCGTCCTGTGACGCGTTCGAATCCGCGTCGGTGTCGCTTGCCAGCTGCGACTGTTGCGATGTCGGGGTGATCTCGGACGGGGTCGTCACTGGGGGCTCGGCGGGGGCAGACGTGTCGCCGGACCCTTGAGTGGCGACCGTCACCGCAGGAGGGGGAAGAGGGGTGGTAGGAGGCCTGTCTTGGGACTTCGGAGTCTGGGACGCCGGAGTCAAGGCCGGGAAGTCGCCCTGGCCGCAGCCGGCTACGGCTGAGTAGCTGCGACGCTGGGTGCAGTCCACGAAGGTTGGGGTGATCTTGGTAGACGCCGAAGCGAATATCCAGAACCTTCCCGTAAAGAGAGAGGGCGGCGGCGAGGGCTTCGTTTCTCACATAAATCGGTAGGTACAGGCACGTAATGGACGTCACCTGCGGGCCTACCGGGACGATGGGGACGCTTGTTCCGCCGATGGTCAGGGCCCCGGCGTTGACGATTCGGCTCATGGCCGACGACGATGTAACAGACAGCTGGAAGTTGGTGCCTCCCAGATGCTGCACGGAGAACAATTCGGCAGTGCCGACAATGGCCGCCGCCGCGTCGAAGATAGAATCCACCGACGCGCCGGGCGGGCAGGAGACATCGAACGTACTGCGGGTGTCATGGCGCCACTGACAACTGTCTACGTTGCCATGGAAGTCGCCTTATTGGTCCATTCAAATCTTCGAAGCTTCCAGAGGGTCGTTCTAAACCAGTCGCGCAAAGATCACCATGGAGCATCATCGTACTGGACGCGTTCCTCCCCAATATAAGCGTCTTTGGCACTGTCTAGGCAATCAACTTATCAATCATTCCCAACTCTACGGATCTCTTACAATTACATTGTTCGTGTTGCGTATTTCAAAACAGTAAAATTATTTCTCAGTGCCTCCAAGCACCGACACAGCATGTGGTGGTGCTACGAAGATGCACGCTTGTTTCGCCGGTGTGTGGATAGCAAAATCTCGGTATACAAGAAACGTCTGCATAAAGCTACCCGTCACCAGCGAATTTAGATCGGCTCACCAAAAACGGAGGAATCAAGGAGAAATTGCTCATTTCACGGACCAAGATGGCGAACATAGGAGCAGCTTGGCGCTACTTTCCCAGAATCTAGTGACTTTAGTTTATACGTGCAAAATCACGACAAAGATTATCAGCTGCGACCAACATGTTTGATGGTTTCTAAAAATGCAAAAATGTTCCAAAAGCCGGGAATCATGATTAAAAACAAATACCTCCGACTTGCGTAACAATACCAACAATTTCTAGGTAGACCTGGGTCGCCGTGCTAAAAAGCACGGTGCCCAGGTGAAAATATGAAGTGGTATTGCAAGTGGTACCACTTGCTTTCAAGTGGTACCACTTGCAAGTCAAGTGGTACTACTTGCAAGTCAAGCGGCACCACTTGCAAGCCAAGTGGTACCACTTGGGCTTCAAGTGGTGCCATTTGGGCCTCAAGTGGTACCACTTGGGTTTCAAATGGTGCTGCATGAGCTTCAAGTGGTACCGCTTGTTTGCAAATGGCACCAGTTTGGGAAATCACATATATCACTAATAAAATAAGTGAAAGCTGTTGCTCAATCTGAAAAAAGTTTCAGGTGTCCTAAATATGTTGTTTTTAGTTACAAAAAGCCAAAATCAAATGTTTTGACAAGATTTCACACATGTATACAGTGTGATAGAGGTCTATGCACATTGATTTGCTAATTTTTGCATGAGTACAATATTCTCAAAGCACGCGAGAAGAAATATTTCATACGAGATTCACTAAGCCATTAGAAATTTCAGAAATTTGTTCCCGCAAGTAGTAATGCAGTTCCTGGAGGTCTTTTCTTTAAATTGAAAAATTTGCAACAAGTCGTTTCTTGAGCTCGAGCTCAAGAAACGCATGCAGGGCATGGCGAGTCATGAGCGTCTCGTCATCCCTTCACAGCCAATGATAATGCGACATTATCCGACACGACCGCCGGAGAACCAATCACGAACCAAGCAGATAACGAGTCACGCCCAGCGTTTCTTAAGCTGTCAATTGCCACATGTACTGCGTGTACCCGTTGGGGGTGTTGCGTCTTCATTGTTATATTTTTATATATTCGGATAACTTCGTCGTCTTCTATGCTATGGGTTCATTCACTTACTTGTTCTTCATTAGACGACGGGTAAGTTTTGAGTAAACCAGGGGAGCGATGGATTTCGCTCTTTGAATATAATAATAATATAATAATATAATAAGCTTTATTGGCTCAGGAGAGCCGTGGCACCGCGGAAAGGCTACAGCCCGTACCATGGAGGCCCGCGGTGCCACGTCTAGTGATGATGATTATGAGATGATATGTGCAAGGGAAGGACGACTAAATAACAGGCTGAAGTTGAGCTTGTTGGTACATAATTTTAGGTAAATGGTCAGCTAGAACGATAGGGACAAAACACAGACAGGGAGAAACAGACATACACACCGCTGACTATCAACTAAGACTTTATATTTCTTCTTTATCACTTTGACCGAAAGATTCACAAAAGGCAAGGGGAGGACGACGACGTGTAGATGACAGAGCCAACAGAGCTGTGCTGATGATGTGAAATAAAGCCCGCGGGTCAGGGCACCCCATGCCCCCATGAATGTTTCATGGGGGCATGGGGTGCTCGTACGCACTGCCCTCGGAATGTCGTCGATACCTCCTGCGCCAATGCCTGGGAGTGGAGGGTCAGCGGGTCTTCGACGCGTTGCCTTCATCCCGCGCTGTCGCTGTGCCGTCGCCAGCAACGACGTCAGCGGCAGCCGCTTCTAGAACTCCGACGATAGACGTCTACCAATTGGAGGCTGTCGACACCATCAGCGCGCAAATCGAAAAGTCGTGCAACATCGACCTGGAGCGTCATCGGTTCCGCCAGCGTTATCAACAGCCCGAAGAACCATTATCAAATTATTAGACTACCCTACGGGACTTATGGGGGCAATGTGGCACTGAAGGACAAACAAAAACAAAATGTGGTGGTCCGGAATGAACTGAGTCCCTTCAAAGTTGGCCTCGTCATAGGTAAATGAGTTCAATATCTGTTCAATCATATGACTGTATCCCCTTGAGCTGTTATTAGATTAGTATTTTTCTGTTGTCTTTGCAGAAACAGTGCAACATTGGGGACACCCGAACAAGGTGCCTGTTCAGCAAGTCATCAATAACATGTCGACAGTCCTGTCACAAAAGATCCAGGACTCCCAAAAATTCCTGAGGCGCCTGGGTTTTGAGGATTTTTAATCTTCATCAGCCCAAGTACTTCTGCTCTACAAGCACTCTCAACTGCAAAATAAAAGTAAGAAAGACTAAAGACCCATCCCGAAATTACGCCCTCTCCTGGCGGAGTTTGAAAAACTGCACAGTTGCGTGTGCAAAAGACACCATAAAAATTGAAAGCCGATCGCTTATATATAGCTCATTTAAGAACAGTATTATACAAGTAATAGCCTCGCCACATTAATGGTGTCTTTTGCGCACGTCACTGTGGAGGATTTTCGGATCTGCCTGAGGAGGGAGTATTTTTGGGATGGGTCTATAGGGAGTGTTCACTGGACGCCATATTTGTGAGTACTGTTTAGAGCGCATGCTCAGAACGAGCTCACATCAATAGGCTGCTAAGACCGGCACCGGAATGCACGTTGCATTCCACTTTGCTGCCAAAGAACTGTGGAAGCTCGCCATCAGCACGCGCTTAGCATTCGCGCACACAGCTATGGCCGCCAGTGAATACTCCCTATACACGTTTGCAAGAAAGGCTCCTGTGCGCTGTCATTTTGAGCGATGCTGGCGCCGCCTAACGTTTCCGCCATGCTGGGGTGCGCCAAGGGCACCTCAATGGGGTGCGCGATGACAAGATGGCGCCGTCGTGTATCGCCGAAGGCCAGCGTTAGCGACACACTTACTGTTTCGGAACGCACGAGGAGGTAATCCACACAGAATCGTAGCATCAAATTTTGTAGGACGGGGTATGTTCAAGGGTTGGAGCTGACTTTATAAAGGGCCGCCCACACTAGCGAGAAAACGCGAAAACGACTGCGAGAAACCGGCACATCTGTGCTTCGTATGAAGCATGGAATCCAATTCAAGGAATCATCTTGGCACGCGATATAAGCAGCACGGATGTCCTGGTTTCTCGCAGTCGTTTTCGCGTTTTCTCGCTAGTGTGGGCGGCCCTTTACGATCGCAGCCTCTGTTCCAGCACGTCGTGGAACGCAGAACTGCCGCGAGCGCAGCCATCATGGATGCAATGGCCATGCGGCTTCTGGCGCATTCTGATGAGCGCTTCGACGCTCTAGATATTTTTCTAAATTTTCAATTTGTTACTGGTTCAGGTATTTTATTTAACTGTTTGCGCTCTTTCGCGGTCGAAGAAAACACCCGTACGTTTTATAATTATTTTCTTTTTCTTTTTGCGCTCAGTGGTGGAGGCTTCAGCAAGAGGCGCTTGGCAACACTGTCCGAAAAGCAGCGAACGTCCTGGCTGGAGAGTATGTCCGCCTCACCTTGGCGCGCGGTTCGAGGTTAAGCCGGTCTCCACTTGCAAAGGTGTATATGACAATGGTACTGTTTGCAAGTGGTACCACTAGCAAGTGGTTTATTGAACAGGTACCACTAGCAAGTGGCACCGCTTGCTACTGGTACCACTTGCTAGTGGTGCCTGTTCAATAAACCACTTGCAAGTGGTACCACTTGCAAACATTTTCACTTGGGGAAGGCGTGGTGTAATTGCATTCTAAAATCAACACCGTCGAAGTTGACAGTCTGATATAGTTCTTATTTCCGCCCAGACAGCAGAATTTACTGAAAAACGTCCCTGCCGTTCCTTTAATCTCTCTCGACCTTATCAAAGTGTAGCCCGACATGGCTAAGTCAGAACCAGCCCAGTAGCATTGTGCGTTTTCGGGCAGATTTCGCCTCTGGGCAGTTTTCCCCCTATCGGCGGGATCAAATCATTTTACTGCTTTTTCTGTAAGTAGTTACTATTGTCGACGTAGGCAACCAAAAGCGTCGGTGTGGTCGGCTCGCCTAGATTAGTCAAAATAAGATTAATTCTACTTTTATCAACGGAAATAAGTGTAGTGTCAGGTTGCCAATATTGACGGTGATGTTTTAAGAACGCGATGACTCCAAGCTTCCATCGTACACGATCAAACTTGTCACCGTCAATTCGAACGCGCACCATCGAATTTTTCGTTCACAATAAAGCACTGGATGCATTTTTTTTATTTTATAAACAAGTACCGTTAAGGTGGTGCATGTTGGGACACACTTGAGCCAAAAATGGCGGCGATTCGCTGCCAATCAGGGTTTCACATGCAGCGATTTTGGCCCTAGAGCGGCGCGATTTCTGCCGTCGCGGCGCTCTGGCCAGCACCAGCGGTTCAGCGGCACGAGCGCCGCGACGGCAGAAATCGCGCCGCTCTAGGGCCAAAATCGCTGCATGTGAAACCCGCTTAATTTGTCGCGGCGGCGCGGCGCGGCGCGGCGCCGGCATCCATACATAGCTCGTTCGACTTACCTGAACCTCCTGCACCGGTGCAGAAAAGTGTAGGGCGGCGTACTTCCGGTCGTATCTCAATGCACATACCGGACGTACACTGCCATACACCTTTCTGCACCGGTGCAGGAGGTGCAGGTAACTTTAATGAGCCTACAGTAGACAAATGGGAGCGTGCTCGCAAACGGTGGCGCGTCACCGGCAGCCACAGCAGACCAATAGTAACGTGCGCGTGTGGACGCGGGATGCGCATGAGCCAATTAATGGCGTCGCGTCGCCGGCATCTAATACGAGCGCCCGCGGCACGATCAAACGACGGAGGTACTTGGATAAGTCAGGATATCCAGCGCGCTTTAGTTCACAACTGAAAATCCTGACCCTGACGTCAAGGATAGGAACTAAAGGACGTCACTGAACACGCCTGCTCACTACGAACCCTATATAGCACAAGTCTCGCTTGAAAGTCTGACGTGGCACAAAACGTGCGCGTGCGCAGCAAAAACGAGGACGAAGGAGGACGGAACACAAACGAGGCGCAACTTCCAACGGATTTTTATTGAAACGTGTTCCGGTATTTGTAGTCAACCCTCGTCACAAAACACAACACAAAACAACCATCACAGAGTATGTGCAGAGTAGAGCGTTATCTCGCTCTCGGGAAAGCAAGTTCGTTTTAGATAGCGCTATCGAAGGCGTAGCGACACACGAATCGCCTAAGTAATCAGGGCGTTCAGCTTCTGCAGGCTACGATAACACGTGAAATTGTAGAATTTGAACGGTGGCGTCGAAAGAATGAGCAAGAGGCATAAAGAGTGAAGGGGGGGGGGGGGGGTCACTCCAGCCCCCGTCTCCCCCACATCTTTCGAACACAACAGATGTGCACTACACACACCGCCTCTAGGTGACCCCGTAAGCGTTGTTTACAGTGGCGGAAGATTGGCTCTAAAACCGCGTACACCGCCCACGGCTCCACAATATTACAAAGTTCAACCTTCGCCTCGATACGAAGCGAAGATTCTGGCCTCAAATAACTTTTTCCCAGGGTCGTGAAACGTCACTTTGTCATCACCAATAACTTCCAGGAACGACGATCTTGCGACGAGAAAGTTCAGAGTGTTCACAGCCCGCCTAGGGGCAACCTAGACAGCATTGACTCTAACGCAGCGTAGGGATGTAGGGACACGTGGGCGCGACGTCATCAGTGCAGCCGTGAAGCCGTTCAATCGGCTGTCCCTAACGTTGGCTGGCCCCAGTGTTCCTCGCGCGCGGTCCGATGATGCTCACTACGACTTTGTGTTCCACAATAGACCTAATTCAGATTCGCGCTCCATCTGTCGTACGTTGCGCCAACCTCCTTCAGCAGCCTCAAATATGGCGACCAATGTTTCAGGCTACGGGCAGAACGCTGAACGTGATTCCGCACAACTGCTCTGTCTCGTTGCGAAACGAACGGAAAAATAACTAGTCAACCGAAGTAAATTTACGAGTTGTGTTGTTTTCCTTTTCAATATGAAGTTGTTAGAGCGAATCTTGAAATAATTGTAGCGTCGGGGAGAAATAATTGTAGTGTTGGAGTCTCCGAGTGTCAAAATGACAGAGCTGCCTGCTTCCACTCCGGGCTCTGTCCAATTTTTTCGATATGTGGCACTCCACATGATTGTATTAAAGGAGCAACAACACCGGGGCAACAGCTGTTCATGATCGTCTCACGACTCATGCATTGCATCTTCTGTGCGGCAGTTTTCCCGGTGAATATGTCACTGGTGTTGGTGAGGTCATTCTGAACGCAAGCCGCGCAACTCTTTGCTAATATTCGCAACTTTCAGCGATGGTGGTACCGCGGTGTGAGAATCGCGCTCTCTAGCTCCTGGATGATTGGCCTCATAATAAATGAGCTTGCATACACCTTCCTGGCGTGAGAAAATAAAGTAAGGCTCTAACACTGCTCGTATATAGCAAAACTAGAATTACTTACGCGTCGCAGACCCCGCCTCGTACCGCTGTTCTACGACGATCATCCAGATGACAGCCATTTTGATAGTCACCAGTGCGCCCCCTATAGGTCGTGAAAGTTGCGAATAATGCACATTCGAATTACTAATGCCACTACCCCACCCAAAAAAGCAACACCATAAGACCTAGCGCACAGAACGCTAAGCAGGCAGAGCCGAGACGGCGGGGAAGCCTCAAAGATGGCGCGGAAGTACACAGGACCGCCGAGAGATGGCGCTAATAGTGAATAAGGTCTAGAGTTCCTGTATAGGCTCCCTACGGGAGCCAGAGTTGCGCGTTCACGCAAGGCATGTGGATCTGTGTGGATCCAGCTCCTCACGTGACTGAATTCGGCGAATAGCAGCGCCGCGCGTTCGAGGCGCGCGGCGGGCTCAAAAGCCTGGGAACGTACGCCGGGGCGCGTGCAACGTCTACTTTGCTGCACGACACTTGATACGGCTCCTCACGTGATCGGATCTCGGCGAATAGCGGCGAGGGCGGCACGCGGCATGTGGAATCAAACGCGCAACTCTGGTATACAGGAACTCTAATAAGGTCTATATCGCTGGAATTTGAGCACCGAGAGAGTTTGGATGTGTGACATCTTGTCCCGCGAGACGCCATCGTCGCGAGAGTCCAATCAGCACACTATGCGAACTTCCGCCCCAACTTTGGGTTTGATGAGTTTAGCCACCAAGGCATAGCCTCATCACTAGCGCCATCACGCAGAAACCACGAGACCTTTTTGCCCAGCCCCTTTCTATGGCGCGTGCTTCCCTTTGACAAGCGTAGCGAAGCGCGTAGCGAAGCTTATTCGCGGTGACAAGCTCGCAAGGGGCGCTTCTGTTGTTATCACTCTGGGCAGTGTACGTGCTACCCATGCGGTTAGGCTTTAATTTTCATGGTGCATAGAAGCTTGGCATTGCACGTGCTTGTACAATCAGAGGAAGTTGAAGTATCCTCACTCTAGATTGTGAAAACATTCCACCAGACGGCGATACCTAAACTTCTCGCCGTTAATATATGAGGCTCTAGCCTGCTAAAGTTGTTTCCACGCGCATGTACCAGTGGCGGGTGGCGGGGACTGAATACTCTAGGCACCGACCGGGACCAAAGTTGAATTTATAACGCGCATGCATGCCAAAATGACGTATTGAAGATGGCTGCCAATAAACTAATCCCAACATTACGGCCGACATGGCGCTGGATTCACAGGCGGCCGTGGTTGCAGCCAGCGCCGTTGGAGCAGGTGCCATGATTCCGGTCCTCTGCCAACTGCACAGCAGAGCCAACGGCATCGTGCATCTCTTTTGGGACAATGGTTCGACTAGTCACTATAGGCTCGACCAGCGGGGTTCAAATCTCCTTTGGCTCAATACTTGTCAGCATGGACTGGATTGGGTTCTTCCGGCTTCACCCTTTGCATCGGGCGATGGGAGCACTCCAGCTGCCGTCGTTGCTAGTGATGGCGGCGGCGGCGGCGGCTACATCCGCCGTCGCTTCAGGTTCCACTCCTCAGCGTCCTTCGGCCGACCGTCACCGTCAGCTGCGGTACGACGATGCGAGGATCGCGGAGGAACTGGGCTCCCTGCTCGAGAAGCCTCTCTCGAAGCTCGCCAAGGACCAGCCCTCGGGGCCGGACTTCCAGCAGGAGTACCCGGTGCTTGCCAAGAACGGCGTCACGTTGGAGGTGACGACTGCCTATCCTCACCTGGGAAACGTGTCTCTCTGTAACACAAAGAAAACAAAACACACGGCGTTAAGATGACAGAAGACGTTTCGTTAAAGCCTCAGCAGTCACGCCGCTCATATATCAGACAAAAGACACGAAGTTTCTCTGCAGACATGATGACGGAATTATCTGCGGACTTGTCTCAACCATGTACGAAGCATGTTTGCTCCACACATGTGCATGTTTCGAACATGTCTGCAGACACATCTTTTTATGACCAATTTGACAGGACAAGGAAGAAACACACCATATAGACAGTATATGCAGACTGTCTTTTGTATCAAGTAATGTGAGGCTTTAGAACAGTTTGCTCGGGACTGAAGAACAGCCGGAAGAAACGACAGCTATCCATATGAGGCTTCTCCACAGGGTTATGTCTCAAGCTGCTTGCGGTATAGTGTATAATGTTTCTGTACTTCTGTGTAACGTATCAGTGTGGCAGTCCACATACTAAATGTTTTAAGCTTTTCAGGGTATAAAATAGGTTGTCCATAGACATGCACCTATGGTTACACTGTTATGATCGTAAAGTTTGGGGCATCGGACACCCTTTCATCTTCTGAAGGGTGTAGAAAGGGTGTAAAAATGGCGTGAAAAGAGTGCCGTAGTGGAGTGTGAAGCGAAAACAAAACCATATCAACTTTCTTTGCTGGAGACGTTGTTTTAGCCACTAAGCCAAATAACTCTTGTTTGTGCCAATGTTTTTGTTCTAGGAGTAGGAGATACATAGTCCTTCACGATGCATGTATTTATTTTGGTGTACCTGTATGTGGTGCGTGTTACTTTTAAACTGAATATGAATGTACTGATGGGAGTACAACCCAGACAGCCGTCTGTATACAGGCACTTTTCAACGGATTTTAGGAACGCTTAGTTCAATGCAACTGGTCGTTATTTAAAAATAGGGTCGCAGTGCTAATTAGCCGTTTCGTACCCCTTCGTGTAATACCTTATAATTCACAGGCATCTTGGTATAATTCGTACGTTAAACGACTCTTCAATCTGAAAAAAAATTCTATTACTTTGCAAAAAGACATCTGGCAACCAAGATAGGTGGTTGTTGTATCACACTGCTGCAAATACGTATAATTCAGATGCCAAGAACATCAAGGCTAGTTTTCTTACCAAACCTTTACCGAACATGCTACTGAACAACCCTAGAAAATTCTAGGACGTTAACCCCACTGACAACGCGCGAACTATACTAACTATTTTTTTTTTTATGGCGAGATCAATGATGGCGAGTGTTCCCTCAAGCCTAGCAATGTGTTCTCTAGTGCTTTTTCAAGTATTTTTTTTGCACTCTTGCCGGAGTTGTGCCACCGTACTTACTCACCTATGTATACTGTTTTCATAAACTCAATTGGTATTGCTGAAATTATTGACTCACTTAAGCCCTTCTCTGCCGCTGGTGTCAATAGTATTACCCATTTATGATAATAACGCAATGGAATGCAAAGGTGCAAGTGAGCTGGACAAGAATGACGAAAATAATCCCTGGATAAAGGGAACAAGGGGGGCAAAGGACACCTAGCTGTGTTTGGAGATTTGTGTATGTCCTTTGTCCCCCCTGTTTCCTTCTCCAAAGATTATTTTCGTATTACCCCTGTTCCTGAAAAAAAAAAAAAAAATACATATCAATATGCTCCTTCATTGCCCCGACTAAAATATTTCAGCAATCATTAGACCGCGGAGAGCTCCCTCAAGACTGGAATATTGGAAGGGTGGCTCCATTTCATAAAAGTGGGAGCAAGCATTCGCATATAACCCCAGGTTCATATCGATCACTAGCGTATACCATGCAAGATTCTTGAACCCATACTTTTCTCCCATATTCCAAACTATTTGAAATCCAATTCCTTCTTTCATCCTGCTCAGCGTGGTTTTCGCAAGTCATTTTCATGTAAAACGCAATTGCTTTTATTCACCCATAAGTTGCATACCATACTTAATAATCGATCCTTAACAGACTGTATTCTTTTCTTTCCTTTTTTTTAGATTTCACAAAGGCATTTGATTAAGTCCCGCATCGTCTCCTACTACTGAAACTAAAAACTATAGGTATTGAAAGCAGCTTACTAACGTGACGTGCATTTCAGTGTACTCCGAGGAACCGTTTGGGCCTCTGCGTTTTCTTGTTTATATTAAGGTTTTACCAAAGAGTGTAATATTTTTCATTTGTTCGCCGATGATTGTGTCGGTTTCCGTTAAATAACCAATGGCAATGACAATATCCAGTGACGCTTCAGTCAGACATTGACTCTATCTCTACTTGGTGTAACACGTGGTAGATGGCCCTAAATCTTAACAAGAGTAAATGTGTGCGTGTCTCTCCTAGTTCGACTGACTTGCCATCTTACCAACTTAATGATGGTCCCCTAGAATCTGCCAGACCATACAAGTATTTAGACGTTTATATCACATCTGATCTTAGCTGGAAAGCTCGCATTGATTTTATTACTAGGAAAGCTAATTGCATGCTCGGCTACCTGAAACGTAAATTCTACTAAGCCCCTACCTCCACTAAATTACTTTTTTGTTTTCATATCTATCGTTCGTTCACAACTATAGTATGCCTCTTCAACGTGGGATCCTGACATCAAAATTCTCGTAAATCAATAGGAAATGATAGAACATAATTTAGCTCGTTTCATTTACTCTAACTATCAACGTACCGTTGTATATCTTCAATGAAATTTAACCGGTGTCTGCCACTTCTAACGTAACGTCCCAGAATTGTACGCATTTGCCTTTTTCACAAATATTTACCATCACGCATCTTTACGCAGCGCAGTACATCACTTCCCTCTCCTTCATATATAATATATATTGTCGCGACTGAATCATCATCATAAAGTAGGCGTTACATCGTGCAACACTAATCCCTTTCTTTGTTTATTCTTTCATCCCACGTACCTCTCATGACTGGAACCACCTTCCCTCTCAAGTTGCAACAGTTCGCGATTTTGATTTACTTCAAACCGCCGTTCGTAATATAATTGACTAAACATTTCATAAGTGTTGTGTCTTTCTGTGTATTAATTAAAACCATCTTTTTACCTGAGAGTTTTTTTGTTTTGTTTTTTCTTGATGTGTATAACTTTTTTTTTTTCAATCCATAACGGCCCTGAGGGTATGTATAAATAAAATAAATAAATATCTATAGGACGCTGCTAGGATCGCCAGCACCCTAAGGGTGGTGTTGGAACACCTGTAAGATGTTAGCCATAGGCAAACTAGTTGCACTCTTACGGGTGTAAAAACCTTAGTGCGTGGCCTTCCTAGCGTAACGCGTTTGATTTTTGCGCAGTAGATGAATGCTCTGCGCCTCCTTTGTGGTACATTGATGTAAAATTCCCAGAAACTCCGTGGTGTCGGACCAAACTCGCCAATATCGTTTAAAGACCATTCTACGTTGTTACAAATAATATCCTTTTTTCTTTCAGCGATATCATTGTTGTTTGGAAACATAACGTCAATCTAACCAGACTGACGAGGAGACTCGTGCTACTCGTTCACAGCCTAAGGCTGTACCGCAGACGTGCAAACTCTCGTATGCTGTCTTTTTGTCTTCCTTCGTGCAACCAGGGAGTTACCTATGCCCTGGAAGACTACTCTCTGCCCTGGCGACTCGTCCGCAACTACGCCCAGATGCAGCTCTTCACGTTCAAGATGGCCGCCGGAAACCCCGTCATGCGCGCCGCCATTTCGCACCACAACGCCCTGCGCGTGGCGGAGTTCCTGAGCAGGCTCGAGCGGATGGCCGCCCGCAAGCAGCCCTCCAGCCACAACATGCACATCGTGCAGGCGTCGGGCTTCGTCTCGGAGGTCAACGTGTACGTCATCCTCACTCTGCTCGCCGCGCTCGTCGCACTCTTCACCAGTTACTGCGCTTACGTCGTAGTTGGCCACGCTGGGCAGCTAATCGGCGGCGCCACACAGCCGCAGCGGCGAGACAAGGAACAGCAGTGTTTGTTACCGGACGGGAACGATCGTCTAACAGACGAAAAGGAATAAATACGGCGTTTTTCGAACGTATTTAAACCACTTTAAAATAAATAGTTGAAAATCGTCTTTGTGTGCTAACCGCTGCAACTTTTCTAAACTTCTGCTCGATGCAACAGTCGCGTTGTTTCAAGCTGTGGGTCCCTGCCTTCCCCAGCATATGTGAGGTTAACTTCAGTGGAAGAGACTGTGTCAAGGTTAACAGTCAATTAATGGCAAGCGTAATGCCACTGTAATGGTGTAATAGCCCATCTTTTATTTATCCCCCCTCTCCCCTTTCCCTCAAATGTTTGCATGACGTCACGACTATATTTAGGCAATAGAAAGATTTGTATGATTTTAACTATACTTATTTTCCCTCCTGTACATATGGGAAACATTCTAATTATAGGGTGTATCTCAAAACGTCCAATTCTTATTTCGCCCTTTCTCATTTCGCCCTTTCTCGTTTCGCCCCATTCTCGTTTGGAACTTCACGTATGAACCGTCTCAAAACCACCTCAAGTCAGCCAAAACTGTTTGTTTTTTTTTCGCGTTTGGGTTTATTTTTATTTGGTCCCATCCGCACTAGGACCGAATGACGCGTGGTGCGTTTTCAGCCCTGTATTGACTCCGACTGCTTCTAGCGTACGCTGCAGTCCACTTTAAGGAAAAATAGAGTACGGAGTTGGTGGGGCGGGGGGGGGGGGGGGCGAGGGGGGAGGGGGGGAGCAAAACAGAGACATATACGAAGCCGTATTTTGACACAAAAGAGCAGTTTGGTGTTTTATAGCCCAGAGCCTATACCACCCCTTCCGGACAACTCAGCGAGCGAGTTGTGACCTTCGCTGCATGTTTCAAGAGCAGAAGTATCCAGTAATTATTAACCAAACCGCGGGACAAAAGCACGTGTGCGTGTGTACGTGAGCAATTGCGCATAGGATACGCGATTCTTCGGGGATATTCGGTAGGGACCCAGCCGTAACACCGACACCTCAAAGTGCCCCCCCCCCCCCCCTTTGATTTTTTTTTTTTCCGTTGGAGGTTGAAACGCGAAGGATATAACGAGAACGAACTAAATGCGGCGGACCCAATCGAGAAGGGTGTTTTGAGAATGGTCGTTTTGAGAAAGTTCAAACGAGAAGGTCGAATCTAAAACGGCCCCAAATGATGACCTTTCGAAATTATAAAGTACTCTCCACCTTTGTTTTTTTTTTTTTGTTGTTGTTTTTTCTTTAGGTTCACGGCTCTCGGGCATTACGCCGGGAGATCGCGATTCAGGAAAATTGATAAAACTAACTTTTCGACAATTTCCAGCCCCACCCAGCTGCGAAAATGAGCCTTCAACTAAGCGTTGTAGATAATTAAATCGAGTCAGAGGGACCACTGAAAAATATCAACGTTAAGACAAAGTAAGTTACGAAAAGTTGAAAGCTGAAACCGCCAGTTTCACGATAAAACTTGCACGCTCCTTGCGAGTGTGCATGTTCATCAACGGTCCCATTCACAAAATGTTTCGAGCACACCCGAGAGGATGGAGTTGGGGAAAAATATTTTCAGTTTACGGACGCAACCCACTGCCGCCGGAGGTCTTGATCATTTGGAAAGCGATGAAGTTTGACACGTTTCAGGCTCAGTTCCCTTTTCGGATCCCGTGCACGATATATACTGATGTCCTGCTCAAGATAATACTCAAGATAATAACAAGCGGGTCTTCCTCTAGTTCTTAACACCCCAGCAGGAAAGAAAGCACCGGTAGTCCTTTCCCCTTTTTTTTCTTGTCCTCTTTCAGTAAAACGGTCTATAGTTGGTGACAGGTTAAGTGGAAGCTAGCTGCTCCAACCTTTTACACTTTAGCAGAGCGAAAGCAGGAGAGGAGGCGACCTCCTCTCCACCGTTCGCTCTGATGAAGTGGAAAGAGGTGGGAGGAGCTTCCACTTTACTCTTAACCCGTCATTAAATATAGAAGATAATCTGAACTGAACGCCTAGAAAACAGGGTCTAGAGGAAGAACAGACAACACGTTGGCATACTCGCAACTGAAAGTTTAATTTGAAAACACACACCCGCTTATATACGGTTCGTGACGCTGCACGTCAATTACCATTGCCCCCACTCTTTCTGCAAAAATACAAATTCCTTATCAAGAAGGGCCAATGATGGCTCGCTACACACTTGCTTGAGCCTCTTCTTTTTATTTCAAGGGCTTCTAGTATCTCTCTTGTTGTTTTATTCCTGTGCCTTCCGAGAATCTTAATCTCCGAAAAAAAGTAGAGTGTAATCATATCTATTACAATGCACTGCCCAGTGGCCTGAGGGTAACTGTTTAGTGACAGCGGCATGTTGCCTTGCACGATCATTAACGCATCGACCAGTTTGGCCCACGTAAGAGCGACCGCGTGAAAGTGGAATGTCATTCACCAAACACGCGGAGTACTCCAAAAATTTATTTTTGTGCTTTTTTCTTGTAGTCATCAATATCTAAACGAAGGGCATTTGTTTTTCGCCACAAACCAGATTACTCATTTGGAGCAGAGAAAACTACCGAGCCATCATAGCGTTCAGCAACTTTTTTTAAGTTGCGAGATAAGGTATGTAGGTAAGGAATTTTTGCCGGCATTTTGCCTCAAGCGTTCTCGGTGGCTCTTCCCGGTGCCGATGAGCTTCTTTTTAGGTCTTCTGCAACGTCAATAAACGTCCGGTGTGGGAACCCCGCACTCAAGAGTCGGTCGATCCGTCTCTGGAAGCTCCTTTTCATTTCATCGGGACTTGATGTCGTCAAGGAGGCTCCGAGACACGAAATTGCGATGAATCTTTTCACCGGTTTGGAGTCGGCCGAGTGGTAAATTAATGTGAGCATCTATAGAATTTTGACACTGTTCTCTAAATGAAATGGGATTGCTAATATAATAATAATAATATTAATAATAATGAGTTTATTTCCATCGCACGTTGATGGTGGTGATCAAGGAAAAAAGCTATATGGCACAGCTTGACAAGTCCTTGACCGCCTACAAGGCACAGAAACAGCAACTCAAAAAACAAACATTCACAAATTTTGATTACCGCAATTTACCAAAGCGTGTTCCAGACTATACATTTTATCATCGGCTATAACAGAAAAGTGACCTATTTGCAGACAGAAGTTACGAGACCCCAAAAGTTTGGTTTATACTCAGATTAATTTGTAGAGAAAATTAGTCTAATTTCTCTAAGGGACAATGCACTCAATTCTAATCCTTCATCTTCGAGTAGGTTAAGTATTTTTGGGATAGTATGTTTGAGCATTTGTGTGCCATAGTTCGTTCTTGCAGTGACCACCTCCCAACATTCTGCACGACGGGTAGAATACGCGCGAATATTTTCAGAGAGCTGTCCAAGGTTTATCAAAACGTTTGTACCCCTAATTTGTTCTAGTCTTAGACTAGTGACAAGTCTGTAGCTAAATAGAGCGTGTATATTGATAACGCGAAACTTCTTAAATAAGCAAGCTGTGTGGAAGTCCAATGGAACGTCTTCTATAGCCCTTAACGCTTTTTTTGTTTTTGCAACAAGTAGATTCGTCGACGCTGTTGTACCCCAGACTAAATTACAATAATGTAGGTGGGAGTAAAATAACGAATTATATATTAATACTTTTACCCTTGCTGGTAACATGTACTGGTGGCGGTTTATCGCACCTACTACTTGTGACACCTTAGAAATAAGGTATTTCGCATGACTATCCCATGACATAGCCTCGGTAAAATGACACCTAAGAGCTTGAAAGATTTTACAACCTCTATTTTGGATGAGTTCAAAACGATATCTCTTGTAATTGTGACTACTACTTTATGTTTTGGGCAAAAAAGCACTGCTTTTGTTTTATCGACGTCGATTTGTAGTGAATTAATACGACTCCAAATTGTTAATGCAGGTAATGCCTGATTTGCAATGTTAAATAGCACATCGACATTTTCAGCTGAAAAAAAACGAACTAGTGTCGTCGGCATGGTTGATAAATGTTGCATCAGAGTTAATATTCACAATATCATTAACGTAAATGTTGAAAGAAAATGACCTCCTATACTTCCTTGGGGAACACCAGTAAGAACACGCTTCGAACTTGACGAATATCCATCAATGTAAACTAATTGCATTCGATGCTCTAGATAAAACTTACCAACTGCAAAGCATGCCCTCGAATCCCATATGTATCCAATTTCGCTAGTAAAATTTCATGATTTAAACAATCAAAAGCCTTTGTGAAATCTATGAATACTCCACGAACAATTTTTTTTTTTTTCTTAAAGACTTTGCAGGATAAATTCTCTCTGGACGAGGAGGGCAGCCTTGGTAGATTTATGCTTTATAAAACCAAACTGCGAAGCAGTTATCAAATTATGCTTAGTTGAAAAATGAGTTAGACGTGCATGAAGTACCTTTTCAAGTGCTTTAGAAAATCTGGCAATATAGAAATTGGTCTGTAGTTACTCATATTAGTTACACTCCCTTTTTTGTGTACCGTAAAATCCCGAGAGATAGCCTTCCTAACATCAAGAGCAAATCAGCTGAAAATATGGAGTGGGCAAACTTTCAATCTACACTCAAGAGAAGTTTTAAAAAATGGCTATTTTAGGTTGTGTCCCTAAGTTCCAAGCTTGTTATGGTGGCGATTGGCAACGAAGCAAAGATGAATGTACTTCCCAGTCAGCAACGTTCGCTTATATCCCGCCATAGCGAACTAGCCGCTACTAAAACTAGGAGTAAGCTGTCTTTCGGTGTTTAAAAACTATAGCAAATCAAGCCAAAAATTGGGGTGGGCTATCTTTCAAGGGCTGGGGCATCTCTCGGGGTTTTACGGTAGTACTGACACTGGCTATTTGCATTCGTTTAGGAAAAACACCAGTAACCAAAGAAAGATTAAATATATGCGTTAGCGCTGCTGCTAATAAATGAACAACATACTTAACAGGCCTTATTTGTAAACCATCCACGTCACAAGCTCCGCTATTCTAAAGTTGTAAGATCACATTAATGACCTCAGGTTTTACAACGGGTTCTAAAAAAAAATCGAGCTGCTGTTTCTATAATCATCAAAAACACAAGGCTTTACAGCATCAATCCCGCTTCCAATATTCACAAAATGCTCGTTAAAAGCGTTCGCCAAAGAACATCCGGTTAGTTCAACACCGTTACGCGCTATTTTATTAATTGAAATAGATGAACGGTTTCTATTTAAAAGAGAGTTTAACTCCTTCCACGTGACGTCCGTACGTCCCTCTGCTGCCTTGAACACCTTGTAGCGTTCTTTAGCACGCTTTAATTCTTTTGTTAAGACGTTGCAGTACATTTTAAAAGATTTTAAGGTCTTTCTCGTCTCTCGATTTAGCAACTCGGCAGTACAAAACATTTTTGGTGTGAATCTTGGATAATAAATCTGGCGTTATCCAAGGTTTTCTTACGCGTTTGGTTGTTTTAATTGATTTGAAGGGGAAGTATAATTTGTATAGATCCACAAATAAATCTATGAAAGCATTGTAAGCCCCATCGGTTGTATTTTCATTTAATACACTGGTCCAGTTTGTATTTCTAACAGCACTTCTAAAACTATCAGGTTTATTTAGAGTTATTTTCTGAAGTAGTGTTCGTTGTTTTTTGTTAACCTTGGTTTGAATACTCTTCACCGAAATAATTATTGGAAGGTGGTCGCTCAGATCACAACCTGATGACACCAGCCTTTAAGCAATCGTTAGAGACGTTTGTGATAAACAGGTCTATTATAGTTTCAGAGCGGCAAGTAATCCTTGTGGGTCTGGTGATAACATTTGCTCAGCTATTTGTACGAATTATCAAGTGTAATGTTCTCGTAATAGTGGTATCCGTACACATATCAATATTAAAGTCACCACCGCAAACAACATTATACTTTTGCTGGTTAACGAATACCAAAAAAGATTCGAAAAATTTAAAAAAGGCTTCAATGTTACCATTTGGGGTTCGATATACTACAGCAAAAACATTCCGCTTGCTACTCAAACAAAATATTTCGTAAACCTGTGTAATACAACTGAAACCGCTTACCAACTCACAAAGAGAATCTTTCGTTAAAATGGCTACACCGCCACCACGTTTCGCAGTACGATTAATATAGAATGAGCGGTTCATTGGCTATCTTAATACATCACTGTCATTCGTATACCATGTTTCTGTAAGCATTATTGTTTCAAAAGAAAAACCAAATTGATCAAAAAGCAACTTAAGATCGACAGCTTTGTTTCTCGCTGACTGAACATTTGAATGAAAACATGTCATGCACAAAATATAATCTTCACCAAGATAACGTTTCAAATTTTGCGAGAGTACAACGTCTTCACTGGCCATGAAATATAAAATTAAAAAGGACAAATCACGACCATGACCATGATCATTCTAAGAAAGACCACGCAAGTCATTGTCAGTAGAGATAGGAATAGCGCTCGTTCTCTCCTCTTTCCGAACAAACGTTTTTCTATTCCGGTGCCAGGCAAACTTGAATCCGTTATTTTTGGTCCATTGTTTCGTAATTGTAATATCAGGTAATGCATTCCAGTCTCTGATACAAGGTGCTAAAGGAGAGAAAAGGAAAGTGTAAGTGCTACCCAAGAATGGTTTTGTTTTGCAAGAATGGCTTAATCTTGGTTATGTTAAACCGGCAGGGCGGCAATAAACTGATTTAAAATTCGAATCACCGTAATAGATTACATAAAAAAAACACAACCGAGCTATTTTACGTCTTTGTTCAAGGGAAGAGAGATTATTACTAGTTTTGAAGGCCGAGACTTTAGCTTCCGGTGGGCAGCTGTTCCATATAAATCTTGGTGCTTTGTTTTGAACCGATTCCAGTCTCTGTAGAGGTAATTTTGGTGGGGGTTCCAAATGGTGCATGTGTACTTTAATTTAATTGGGAAGGACTATCATCTTGTATGCGAGTAGTTTTGCTTCAGGTGGCGATTATCCATTATATCAACTTGCGGCTAATGCAGGGGTCAAAATGACCTCGATTCTACAAAGGAAACACTCTTCAAATTCTTTTGCTATTGATTCTTAGAATTCCCTTGGTGAAACGTTACAAACCAAAATTGTAAAAGCAGCCAGGAAGAAATGCATATATGTTGTTGCTGTAACTGCTAGACGAAGAAGCATTCTCAAAGGTATTTTATGATGACCTCCCTGAAGTACAGCTTGGACTACAGATGTTCTGCCTGAGTGAGCCCTATCCAACTTGACGACTTTCACACGCATTGTTTTCTGTACCTGGACCAGTTGTCGCTGTCATCAACGACCAAAACCAAGTAGCGCAGCGTCACTCTGCCAGCACTATAGTCCGTTATTTAGTTAAATTTACACTTTTAAATGAAGGAAGCTCTCTAAAAGCATTCACGCGCAATGAATCTGGCACAACAGTGGACCTCCCCTCCCTTGGACAGGCCAGGGTAGAAGCATAAGGATCTGAAGACGTTTTCCTTATGAATCAAAAGAGAGAAGGAAAGGCGAACATGTACTTGCACCTGAGTATAGCCCATACAGCAATAGTCGCTAGATTTAAGTTTGGTTGCGATATTATCGTACGGCTTATCGTCGATCGAAAGCATGAAAAGTACCTTTATAAACAGACTGGCGATGACACAACAGTTCACCCAAGTGTATCATAGTAAGGAAAGCTATGTGCGTGCCCAACGGGACCTTGCCGAACTTTGTGGCGATAAGACAGAACCAGGGACTTTTTATCCTCATGAGGTCACTTAATTATCATGTCTGCTAGTGTCACTGAACACTGTGTCTTCCATATGCCTCCATGTTGCGGCAACAGCGTACCGTGACACTTGCGTTGCTCGCGTCATCCTTCACCGCCTCACGCCAGCGCGCGCGCGTCGAGCTTCACCGCTTTGCACCGGAAGTGCTAGGTGCAGAAGATAACATGGGGGGGGGAGGGGGGGGGGGGGGGGGGGGGGCCTGGGTCGGCGTGATTAGCTCAAAAATTATGCGCAGTACTATTACAGGCCAACCTTCTTTAATCTTAACTGTAGCTTCACCTCTAATTTATAAAAAAAAAAAAAAAGAAACCTGTGCCGAGAAAGGGGGAGAAAAGAAAGAAAAAGAAACCTATTGTCAAGGTAGTTCCCGCGCAGCAGTCGATCAAAAGGGCTCAACTCAACTCTCGTTCCAACACCGCTAAAGCGCAGTGTCTCTTTTAAAGCACAACAGTAGGTTCTTAAAATGTTCGAGGGTGTCTGTTTTTGCAGTTTGTGATATTAGAATCTTGAATTTGGTGGGTTCAAAAAGCTTGGGATAACGTATTTTTATTGAAATACGTTTTAACGGATATGCCGGTTTTTGTTGGCGTTTTACAGAAATTATATTTGCAAGCTAAATAAGCTACCGGATGTAAAAGGGGGGGGGGGGGCAAGTCTTAACCCTGCCTTCCCGTGGATCCGGTGTTGGGGTGACAAGGTTTAGCCAGAGAAAAATTAGCAAACCCATTGTCCAGAAAAAAAAAAAAAGGTTTCAAAAGTGTGCGTGTTTTATTTATTTATTCTTTTTTTTTTGCGATTTCTTGAAGGTCATTCTAGGGATATCCCATACCGTCTGGAGATAGTTACAGAAAGGCAGAATAGGCTTAGCAAAACAAGAAAGAAATCGGCTGTTTTTTTATTT
The DNA here is from genome assembly GCA_013358835.2 of Ixodes persulcatus. Taxonomy (NCBI): domain Eukaryota; kingdom Metazoa; phylum Arthropoda; class Arachnida; order Ixodida; family Ixodidae; genus Ixodes; species Ixodes persulcatus. Next base: position 253,455 of record JABSTQ010009154.1, read on the forward strand.
TTCTTCGTTAGGCGGCGCAAGCTACCGCACGTTGTAAAGGGGTACAGCCGTGAACTTCTATTTATCTAGCCACCGTATAATACGACCTGCCGGAGTAAGTCGCATTCACTCGAGTACGTCGAGCAAATTTTCGAACCCGCTACCGAGGCTCCTGGAGTTTTCGGGTGTTCCCGCTGTCCCACCTGGTCCCATCGGTTGTGCCCGTTGTATTGTTGTCTTCTCGTGTCATAAGCTGTGCAGTGCCAGCTGAACAAAACGCAGCTTTACGTTTATCCTGTGGTCATGGGTTAGCCCTTCGCCTTTAATTTTGACGGATTCGTACTGTTTACGACTTGTTGATCTTGTCGACGCCGCAGCTGCCGTAACTGTGCATTGATGAACTTGTCGTATGTGTCCTTTTTCTGACACAAAACTGTTTGTTGCTTGAATCCGCAGTATTGGCCGGAGTCTGCCAAGCTTACAAGCACAGGGGCTACGGGCTTTGCAGGCGCTTTGCAAAATCGCGGTGGAGGAGAATGTTCAGCACGGACGTTAGTTCTGGCAGCTCCTGTTCCACCATCGCGGTGTGCCAGCTGACGTCGATGTCTGACAAGGCCGCTAATTTTCGAGCGTGCTCCGATCTAATTCACCGTGCCAAGTCAAGAGGGGCGCAGGTTAGTTTCGTATAGACCAACACGCGGCCCTGACGTCACGCAGCTGCGGTGGCGCTGTCAACGGCACTGCGCATGCGCAGACGCTTCACTTCCCGCGAATTCGGTTTCTGCGCAGGCGCAGTGCCCACACCTGGTGTGGGCAAACGTGGGCTTGTTTGTAAACAGCGTGTCGGTCTATACCTACTGTAGTATTAAAGGTGAACAAGAACAAGGTAGTTCTCTCTCTAGAGTAGCCAAAGAGTGTTTTAATTTTTCAACCTCTTGATCGGCCATGTTTGTGGTCCGCACTGCCGTTAATGTGCTCTGTTGTGCCTCCAAGTCTTTCGCTACAAAACTTGACGTTCTGGGTAGAGTTTGGGCCGCAACCGTGACAGAAGTGATCTGGATGTACTCGTGGCTGCCTTTCCGTATGCCATATCTACACTTACTGAGGATGAGCACGGCAGAGAGTCTTTTAAATGCCTAGCCTCCAGCATGCATGCGCACCCCAATCTTAAGAGATGGCGAAGTGTCATCGAAGATCGGAAGCTCGCACTGGAAGCAGGTCAGCTGAAAGAACTCTGTGCCGTTCTCAACCTCAATGACTAAAGAGAGCTCATTTCACTTCATCAAACTGTAAGTTACATTCACAAAGTAAGCAGTATATGGCTCACACGCATCGCACCGTACCAATGGTCATTCCTACTTGTCCCTGTCGAAAAGAAAACAAATTTGGTAGTACAAAATGTTTGCCGTCGAAGCTGCGCGCTCGGCAGCAAGGCTTTTTGCAATGGCCACCGTCTTGACGTCAGTGGAAGCCATGTATAGACAAACACTTTGCAGCAGCTGTGCATGGGTGCAGCCATAACTGACCTTCAGTTTTTGTCACCTCCCATTTTGATCACTTTGCTCCATCATTATTACAGCAGCACAGGTTCTTGCATTTGAGATTCAACTGTGTCCTTCCCCCTAGCATTGGCCCTTGTGGAGGCCCCTCAAAGCCGACTTCAGTTGCTCGGTATCTCAATAAGACAAGAGAAGGTCAGCAATAGCAGCTGTAATCTGGCGCGTGCACACGTCTATAGAAGCCCAGATGCGGCACGTGGACGTCCTACGAACGTACCGTCGTGCGAGTGATCTCTTGACTCAGTGAAACTCTTTCTAAATGCCCCATCCACCACATCTTTGCAACTTTCAGATGGTGTTCCTACCGGAGGCAATGGACTTTGTGGCAGAGAAGGAAGGCTCAAGCTTACGAACTGGCGGAGCCACTGGACGGACCACTGATCACCAAGTACAAGAGCCTCGCCAAGCAACTTTCGGTCTGGCTGTCGCTTGGCAGCCTTCACGTCATGGTTAGTCTCGTTTGTCTACAGCCATTAAGTAAGCTATGCATAGAGCTCCAGCGCCCCTCCCTTGCAGACGTTGCCATTTTCAGAGGCGAAAATTTTCAACTGGGATCCAACAGGTCCCAGTTCAACTGGTTTATGGAAGAATTCCCAGTTGAAGTGGGCCCCAGTTGCTGCTGGTTTCAGTTGGAGTTGGTCCCAGCTGGAATTGGTCCCAGTTACAACTGGTCCCAGTTGGAGTTGGTCCCAGTTACCACTGGTGCCAACCTCAGCAACAATGAAACACGGCACAAGATAGAAGGTTGTCCAGTATTTATTGTCAAAAATCATGGAGAATAAAACTAAATAATAGGTTCGGTGGCGCACACGCTTTCGGGTTTAGCCACTTGCGTGCGACGATTGTTTTTTTCAAAGGTAGGACTCGTGAGACAAGAAGGAAGATCGGCCGCTTGCATCTGTGAAGAGGTCCTCAGCTTCTCTCCCATCTCGTGAAGAAAGGTGCTCACCTGTGTTCCCGCGTTGCGCAGGTGAAGTCATGATACGATGCGGTAGCGCTCCCACCTTGCAATCCAACATTTCCAATTGCTTCTGTCGCAACAGTCAAACATTTTCGAGGTAGACTTCCCGCCATTTTCGCCACTGTGCTCTCCGCGGCGATTTTCTCTTCCTTCTGGTTTCCCCTAGGTGCCCTCCGATCGCTGGACTGCATCTTTCTATCCTCGAAGTTCACCGCTGCAACCATGGTATGTGTACAGTTGGGTCTAAAAAAGCACAGCTATGGTTTTGACATTTTCATAACGACACGTCTATCAATACGCCAACTTTGGCGATGGCGGCCCTTCTCTATCGCGTTTTTCCGACGCACATTGGTCCGGCCTGCGTCTGCCAGAGCCGTTTATACTGAGAGAGTTTGGCCGATGGGTGGAGCTCGTTGCCCGCTAGAACTAGAGTTCCTGTATAGGCTCCCTACGGGAGCCAGAGTTGCGCGTTCACGCATGGCATGTGGATCCAGCTCCTCACGTGACTGAATTCGGCGAATAGCAGCGCCGCGCTTTCGAGGCGCGCGGCGGGCTCAAAAGCCTGGGAACGTACGCCGGGCGCGTGCAACGTCTACTTTGCTGCACGACACTTGATACGGCTCCTCACGTGATCGGATCTCGGCGAATAGCGGCGAGGGCGGCACGCGGCATGTGGAATCAAACGCGCAACTCTGGCTCCCGTAGGGAGCCTATACAGGAACTCTAGCTAGAACAAGCGGATTTCGCGATAACACAATATGGCGTTACTTCTTTGTCTTGTTCATTCCTGAGAAATCGCATAGAGTTCCTACGAGTCAGAGCCACAAAATGGCGGACGGAAGTAGTCATCCCCCGGTTGTCAGACTACGCTGCTGTGGTTGTCAGGCTGTCAAAATCTCCTTAAGAAGGCCAAACTCTCTCAGTATAAACGGCTCTGGCGTCTGCTTGCGCCACGCGCCATCTGTTGACAGCGCCTACCACCAATCTGCACCCGCGGGCCACGGGGGACTGCTAGCTTCGATTGCCCAAAGGATAAATGTATTTATTAAAAAGATATATATATATATATATATATATATATATATATATATATATATATATATATATATATATATATATATATATATATATATATATAGGGTGAGAAATGGGGATGATTTTATAAACAGCGAGGGAGCGACAGATATCGCGAACCGTTCGTAAGCACACAGCGCAGCCTCTCGAGCTGCCCGCACGTTCTCCCGTACCCAACCGTTCCTCGTCTTTATCTTCCTAACACTTCCCGCCGGTCGGGTAAAGAGCTGACATGGGTCAGATCAATGGGGGTTGTCCGGAATGCAGAAGGGCTTCATCCTGGCGACGTCAACAATGTCTGTGGTCTTCGAGCGATGATCCTGGGGAGGCGACAGCGGTGACAATTCATAATTCGTGGGGGAGAGGCGACGAACAACACGATATGGTCCGATATACTTAGAGAGAAGCTTTTGAGATAGCCCCGGTTGACGCAGCGGTGTCGCTAGGAGAACTATGTCCCCGATTTCGTAAGTGACGGGAGAGTGACTTTCGGCGTGTCGAAGCTGCTGTTGCTGCTGCGACTTGAAGGTGTGAAGGCGGGTAAGTTGACGAGCATCTTCGGCTCGGCAGACGATATCGGCGGCAAAGCCACTGACTGGGTGGTGATTGATAAAGGGCAAGACTGTTTCAAGAGTTGTGAGAGGTTCACGGGCGTATAAAAGGTAGTAAGGGGAGAAGCCCATGGTGGCTTGGTGTGCTGTGTTGTATGCGTAAGTCACATAAGGAATGACGGTGTCCCAATTGGTATGATGGTCGTCGACATACATAGATATCATTTGTGATAATGTCTTGTTAAGGCGTTCGGTCAGTCCGTTAGTCTGTGGGTGGTATGCGCTCGTCCACTTGTGAACTGTGTTGAAGAGTCGTAAAATCTCCTCAAGAAGTTGAGCCATGAATGGCGTGCCTCGATCACTGATGATGACTTGTGGTGCTCCATGACGAAGTAGGATCTTATGGAGAAAGAAATGCGCCACTTCTTGGACAGTGGCCTTTGGTCCAGATGTTGTCTCAGCGTACCGCGTCAGGTAGTCGACGGCCACCATAACCCATCGGTTGTTGTTGGCGGAAAAGCGGAAAAGGGCCCAAAAATCGATACCAATTTTTTTAAAGGGAGTGTCCGGTGGAGCAATAGATTGAAGGGGACCGGGTGTCCTGGTCGTACGGCTTTTCTTTGTTTGGCAAATGCGACATGTTCGGATGTATTTGTTAATGGTGCGGTACATGACGTTCCAAAAATAGCGAGCACGGATGCGGAAGTATGTCTTGCTAAATCCAAGGTGACCAGCAGTCGGTTCGTCATGATGCGCTTGTATGATATCTCTTTGGAGTATTTGGGGTACAACAAGCAGCCATGGACGCCCATGTGGTTCGTAGTTTTTTCTATAAAAGACACCATCGTGAAGCGTGAAAAGGGTAGCATGTCGTTGCAGTTGGCGCGTGAAACGTGTGGTGGTTCCCAATAGGTAATGTACGAGGGGCGTTCATAAAGTTCGTATTATTGTCACGAAGAAATAGAGATTCAGCAATCAAACTCGAGTAGGAGTTGGGACTTTCTCTACATGTTCGCCACCAAAAGTTACCCACTTTTTCCAGCGATGCACCAAATGCCGGAGGCCATTGTTATAGAACTCCTCGTCTTGAGTGTTCAGGAATCGCTTCACTTCAGCAATCACTTGGTCGCAGTCCTTGAAATGCTTTCCTCTTATTTGGCCACACTAGAAGCGTCTGTGCCATTTAACCAAAAGTGCCGTAAACTGGGACGTTGTCCCCGAACAACGCTCCCAGATTGGTATGAATATCCTTGGCATTGCTTCCCTTCGAATGAAAAAACGGATCACTGCATGTGCTTGGCACCGACGGACGGCGCCATTTTTGTTTCGTCTCCCTAGCGGCGTTCCGAGCTACTATAGCATGCGATGTTTATACTGTGAGGAAACTAGAGGGACGCGTGCTCATGGTGATGCCTGTTTCGTTCCGTTTCCTTTAATTTTTTGTGCCGATAATACGAACTTTATGAACGCCCCTCGTATAATAGGTTTTAAGTGTTGGTCCGACAGTTGAGCGTCGGCTACGACAATTGTGTCCAAAGCTGCAGAGAGTAAAGCGGAGCCCTGGGGTTCCTGTCCAGAAGGCTCACTGGGCAGTGGACACCGAGACAAGCCGTCAGCATCGAGGTGTAGCTTTCCAGACTTGTGGATGATGCTGAAGTCGTAGTCTTGAATCTTGAGGGACCAACGTGCAAGGCGTCCAGATGGGTCTTTAAGATTCGTAAGCCAGCATAGGGCGTGGTGATCTGTGACGATTCGAAAGTGAATTCCATAAAGATATGGACGAAATTTGGTAATGGCCCATACGCCAGCCAAGCACTCACGTTCGGTGATTGCATAGTTACGTTCGCATTTTGTAAGAGTTCGGCTTGCGTAGGCAATCACTCGCTTTGTGTTACCAACGTTTTGCGCCAGGACAGCACCTAACCCGTGACCGCTAGCATCGGTGCGTAATTCTTTGTCGGCGCCTTCTAAGAAATGTCCGAGAATCGGGTCAGAGATGAGGGCCCGCTTAAGAAAGTTGAAGGCGTTTTCTTGGGGTTGATCCCAGTGGAACGCTCGGCCCATTCGAAGTAGCTCGTTGAGCGGTTCGGCGAGGTTGGAAAATCCCGGTGTAAATTTTCAAAAATAGGTGCAGAGGCCAAGAAAACCGCGAACGTCTTTCAAGTTCTTAGGCACCGGAAATTCGGAGACGGCTCGAATCTTGTCGGGGTCAGGGCGAATTCCGTCGACACTGACTAGGTGGCCAAGTACTTTGATTTGCCGCACCCCGAATCTACACTTCTTGGAGTTTAGCTGTAGTTTAGCTGCACGGAAACAATCGAAAACTTGGCGCAGTCGGCGTATATGCTCGTCAAACGTCGCTGAAAAGACAACAACGTCGTCCAGATAACTAAACAAATGTTCCACGTAAGGCCCCTAAGTAAAGTGTCCATCATCCGCTCAAATGTTGCGGGGGCATTGTATAGTCCAAATGGCATTACGTTGAATTGGTAAAGGCCATCAGGAGTGATAAATGCTGTTTTTGGTTTGGCGTCATCGGAGAGAGGTATTTGCCAGTAGCCGCTGCGTAGGTTCATAGAAGAGAAAAAGGATGAGCCGTGAAGCGTGTCTAAGGTGTCATCAATTCGAGGTAACGGGTAGGCGTCTTTTTTGTGACTTTGTTTAAGCGGCGGTAGTCAACGCAAAATCGCCATGAAACCATCCTTTTTTTTCACGAGGACTACAGGGGACGACCAAGGGCTGGATGAAGGTTCGATTACGTTTTTTTCTTTTAGCATGTCAGCAACGTTTTCTTGTATCGTTCGGCGCTCCACTGGTGAAATTCTGCAAGCTCGACTTTTTACTGGAGTTGCCATACCGGTGTCGATGCTGTGGTTCACAGTCGTTGTCTTCGTGAGGGCACGACGGTCAAAATCAAATAAATCACTGTATGCGGTTAGCAGAGTGGAGAGAGCCTGATGCTCTGTGTTGGCCAGGGAAGGGTCGATCATCTGAACAGTCTCGCAGCTTGAAGCAGTGACGGAAGGTGCCCGCGGAGAGGTGTTGAGAGCTCCCGGAGATAAGGCGGCAAGTGTATGCTCGTCATACGTTTGAATGGTGGCGACACGAGATCCGCGAGGTAGCATTAGCACTTCCGCCGAAGGGTTTGTAACGCACAACTGGACTCGTCCTGCTTTCTGTACAGCAATTGAGTAGGGTACAAGAGCGGCTTTTTTTTTTTTCAAAGGTGGTGAGAATGGGCTCGACAAGGCCGCATGAACCGCTAAAAAGCGCCTCGGGCACGAGCTCGACAAACACTGCGGTCAACGGAGGCAAGGATACGTCTTCTTCGGCACGAAGGACAACCGGAGACGAATCCGAAGAAGTGGTATCTTTGTTGTAAGTGTTCAGATGAAGCTCGCGACTTCCGCAGTCAATAAAAGCGTCGGTTGCTGTCAGAAAGTCACACCCCAGGATTACGTCAGCGATACAGTTCGACAACACTGTGAAGATGACTGTGTATCGGCTACCCCCAAGAAGCACTGAAAGGGTTGAATAGCCGAGGGGTCGGATCAGTTCCCCGTTACCCATGCGTAACAAGCGTCCATCAGCAGGCGTGAGCACTTTTCGTAGACGACGACGAATATTTTCGGCAATACATGATTTGGCGGCCCCTGTATCCACTAGGGCTGTAAACGTCTTTCCGTCAATTTCAACTTGAACAGTCGTGGGGCTGTCAGAAGGAGGATTTCCGTCGAGATTGGAGAGTGCAGTCTGACCTCCGGTGTTCGCACAGACTGCTGGCTTCAGTTTGACGTCTCGGTGAACGGAGCGCGGGCGGCGAGGGTAGGGCGATGGTGATCGGCCACAGCGATTGGTGATCGGCGAAGAAAGACGCGGGTCGGGTCGATCGTCAGAAGGGTCCGACTCATTCCGGAAGGTGCGGGAAGTACCCGTCGTGAAGGGTCGGTACACTTAAGTGTCTACTAGCTGGCGGCAGTAGCGTGCGATATGGCCCGGCGTGTGGCAATGGTAACAGATAGGGCGGTTATCTTCGGTTCGCCAGATTTCAGTTCGACGACGTGGCCCATAGATCCGGGAAGGGTGGGACGTCTGTTGAACCGCAGGCCTGTAATAGGGGGGGTATGAGTCTTGGGGCATTGAGCAAACAAGTGGAGGCGCCGATGGCACTGGCGGGCAAGGGGCACTTGGTAGAGCAAGGTGACCTAACGCAGCACGGATTTCTTGTTGGACAACTTGCTGCATGGATTTCAACTGTGGTATATCTTGGGCAACAGGAGCGGCTGGTGTGAAATGAGCGAGGTAAGGACGTAGTTCATCGCGGATGATTGTCCTGATCAATGTAGCTATGTCGGTACTGGAGGCGGTGGCAAGACACACCTCGGGAAGACGCTCGAAAGGCGCCTTAGCGATTCGGGCACTCTGCAACTCTTCATGCTTTTTGCATTCGTCAGTGAGCTGCTGTACTGTTGGTGCGGATTTTGGGGCAACGATGGTGAACAGCTCCTGCGAAAGTCCTTTAAAAAGGTGTCGAATGCTGTCATCTTCTGGCATTTCAGGGTCAACGCGGGAGCATAGCCGCAGTACATCCTCAATGTAAGAAGTGGATGACTCGGTGTTTGCCTGGTAGCGGCCAGCCAACTTGTCCTTTGCTTGCTGCTTACGCCGTTCTGGCTTGCCGAAAGCGTTTGCAAAAGTGATCTTGAAGGCGTCCCACGAGTTAATTTCTTCTTCATGATTCTCAAACCATTTCAGAGCGGTGTCTTTGAGGAAGAAAAAAACTTTCGCGAGCTTGAAAGAGTCATCCCAGCGGTTGTGGAGACATGCCCGTTCGTAGGTCTTCAGCCAGTCGTGGACATCGGAATCTGGTGTGCCAGCAAAAAGTGGCGGGTCCCGCTGCCGGTTCTTAACGGTTGGTGGTGTGGTGGCTGCAGCGGCAGGCGGTGCGCGGACGATGATGGTGGGTTGGGCTTCTTCAGCCATAGCGGTGATCTTGCGACCGCTACGGAGTTCCAGACCGATGTGGTGGGAGAGTTGGAGGGGAGCGAGAGGTTGGGAAACTAGAGCACCTCCACCACTTGCAAGGGTGAGAAATGGGGATGATTTTATAGACAGTGAGGGAGCGACAGATATCGCGGACCGTTCGTAAGCACACAGCGCAGCCTCTCGAGCTGCCCGCACGTTCTCCCGTACCCAACCGTTCCTCGTCTTTATCTTCCTAAGAATATATACATATCTATATATATAACGAAGTGAAAAACTCACGGTGAAAAACAACAAACAGCGGAAGTTTAATCGACAGTTTCGCTGAGTGACTCGGCTTCGTCAGGAGATGACTTACAAGTGAGGGCATAGCGCTGCGGCAAAAAAGTTCAAAACTAGGGGAAAAATAAAAAAGAAAAAAAGAGAGAAAAAAAAGGGGGGTGTAGGCAACGTACGCGTTTCCACATGGCAAACAACTTGACCTGAGCCCGCTCCTCCTGCGGGGCGGCGAAATGCAAAGTGCGCTTGAGCGCTCACAACAGTGGCTACAATAGGCCGTGAACGGGCGACGTCTTCTTTGCTGATGACCCCTAACGAACCAATGCATCCCCGCGACGGTCACCCCTGGGGCGCCGCGCGTGTCAAGGAAACCAAAAGCCCCGTCTTCCAATTTAAAAAGAGAGAGAGAGAGAGAGAAAGGATACGTGGTTGGGGGGGGGGGGGGGAAGAGGGTACGTTTGTGAGATGGGGTCAATGAAACATGAAATACGCGTGTAATACAAAAGCACGGGAACAGCACGGTTCCATAGAAGATAACATCCACAATATAGGAGTCGTAATAGAATAATCACGTGGTCCAATTCCAGTCAAAAATACAGTACCACTATGAAAGGGTAGTCTAGGTTAATGCTCTTATTGATGCAAGTGTTCCTGGACTCTCATTTATTCCTTTTTCTATAGTATTGAATTTGTAAATGAGGTATGACTCTCGCTGTTCGCACTCCCGGTTTGATCTTAATCCAGATTCCAGTAATGTCACAGATAATTTATCGAAAGAATGCTCTGGGAGACGGAGGTGTTTTGAAAGAGGGAGGCCTGGATTAGTTTTAGAGTGAGATCTGTGGTTGTTAAAGCGTAGTCTAAACGCTGTCTCGGTCTGTCCTACGTATTGCATTTTGCATACTCTACACTCTAGCAAGTAGACTACGTTTGAAGAGTTGCATGTCAGTTCCCCTTTAATTTTCCTTGAGTACTGCGAACGCGTGCTTTTGGCTGTGTCTGTTTGTTGAATTTGTAGGCAGATTAAACACTGAGGTGTATTACAGGGCCTGCATTCGTTGTGTCGCGGTGTAGAGTTTAACCGAGAATTTACTAGTGTGTCTCTAATGTTGCGTGATCGTCTATAGATGACGCCCGGTGGTGAGGGAAAAGCGCGTTTTAGGCGGTCACTTTGCTGGAGCATGTTGTAGTGTCGTCTTAAAATATTATTTACGTTAGGATAGTTAGTGCTATAGGTGAGACACAGATTTGTGCGTTGTGTGTTGCTCTGCGGGGGACGGTCTCAGGA